>JAPFFP010089045.1:0-21194 GCA_026153255.1 Solanum medicagineum
TTGGAAGCAATCTAAGGGTATAGATGCACCCCCAACTACTTGGAAGGAGTTCAAAGAGGCATTTCTTGACCATTACTTGCCATTAGAGATCCAAGAGGCCCGTGTGGATGAGTTATTGAATCTCCACCAAGGGAATATCAGCGTGAGGGAGTATAGCCTTCAATTTAATTCCCTGGCCTGGTATGATCCTAATGTAGCTGCTACTATGGAAGATAGAGTTCATCGATATGTGGATAGATTGGATATGTATCTTGTCTGAGACTGTACCATATCTTCCTTGAACAAAGACATGGATATAGCAAGAATGCAAGCTTTTGCACAAAAATAGTATCAGAGGCAAAGGAGAAGGACATAAGAGTTAGAAAGGGTGTAGTCCAAGAGGGCCAGGTCTACAGGGCATTTTACACCACCTCAATGTGAGCTTAGGCCTCAGTTTTATTCTAGACCGCCTAGTCCATCATCCTCCTACTCTGCAGCCAGTGCTCCATCAGAACTTCAGGGGTCTAGGAGAAATCAGTTTTCTCCAAGAAGTGAAGGGCAAGGAGCCCGGATAACAGCATATTCGAAAGGCCAACAAATGACCCCTATGAAGCAATGTAAATAGTTTGGAAGGAGTCATTAAAATATAAGTCATGTTGGGATAGACGCTTGTTATTGGTATGGTGCGCTACGGCATATGATGAGAGATTTCCCGAGGAGACGTATGGGTGATATAGCACAATCTACTAGGTCAGATATTGCATCATCATCGTCAGTTCCTCTATTAGGCCAGGGTTAATAAACACCTATAGGTCATGGTAAAGGTGTTAGAGGGGTAGCTAGCTCTAGCGGAGTCCAGAATCGCACTTATGCTTTGGGGAGTCGATAAAATTTGGGAGCGTCACCTGATGTGGTAACAGGTATATTGTCCATATTTTAACATAATGCATATGCATTAATTGACCCTGATTCTACACTATCATACATTACCCCACTAGTTGCTAGGAAGCTTAAGAGAACACCCAAATTATTGAACAAACCATTTGAAGTGTCCACACCAACCGGTGAATCTATTTTGGCTAGAAGGATTTATTATGACTGTGCAGTAACTGTTTGTGATCGTGAAACATTGGCTGACCTTATTAAGCTAGAAATGGTGGAGTTCAATGTTATAATGGGTATGGATTAGTTAGCTTCTTGTTATGCCACCGTAGATTGCCGAACTAAGAGAGTGTAGTTCCACTTTCCAAATGAGGCAGTTCTTGAATAGGAAGGCAATGTTGGGGCACCAAAGGGGAAGTTTATCTCATATTTTAAGGCCAAAAAGATGATATCTAAGGGGTTATATATGTCATTTAGTTAGAGTGACGGATATGGAGGCAGAATCACCAACTCTTCAATCAGTTTCAGTGGTGAATGAATTTATTAATGAGTTCCCTGAAGAACTTCCAGGCTTACCTCCAGAACGAGAAACGGATTTTTGTATTGACTTACTTCCAGGCACTCAACCTATTTCCATCCCTCCATATAGAATGGCCCCGACAGAATTCCGTGAATTAAAAGAGCAGTTAAAAGACTTATTGGAGAAGGGTTTTATAATACCTAGTGTGCTCCCTTGGGCTGCACCAGTGTTATATGTACGCAAAAAGGATGGCACCTTGAGAATGTGTATCGACTATTGACAATAGCATGATAATTAAGAATAAATACCCCCTCCCCAGGATTGACGATTTATTTGATTAGTTACAGGGTGCCAAATGCTTTTCAAAAATTGGTTTGAGATTAGGTTATCACCATGTGAGGGTGAAGGAGAAAGATATACCTAAGACTCCTTTCAGAACACACTATGGTCACTTTGAATTTCTTGTTATATCATTTTGGCTAACCGAATGCACCAGTAGTTTTTGTGGATGTGATGAACATGGTATTTAAGCCATTCTTTTGGATGTGTTCATGATAGAATTTATAGATGACATTTTGGTATATTAAAGATCAGAAGAGTACCACACAAATTTCTTACGAAAAGTGTTACAGGTCCTTCGTGATAAACAATTGTACGCCAAGTTTTCTAAATGGCGTTTTGGCTAAAATTAGTGGCATTTTGGGTCATATTGTGTCCGATGAGGGAATAAGGGTTGATTCACAAAAGATAGAGGCTGTGAAAGATTGGCCGAGGCCAACGACACCCACGGAAGTTCGAAGCTTATTGGGGTTGGCAAGTTATTACATAAGGTTCGTTGAAGGTTTTTCTTCAATTTCTGCACCTCTAACAAAGTTGACACATAAGGCAACCAAGTTCTAATGGATTGGTGCATGTTAAACAAGCTTCCAAGACCTGAAAAATGGGCAAACTTCTACACCTGTGATAGTACTTCTAGAAGACACTGAGGGGTATGCAGTATATTGCAATGCTTCAGGAGTTGGCTTAGGGTGTGTGCTGATACAACATGGTAGGGTTATTTCTTATGCATCTAGACAACTATGACCATATGAGAAAAACTATCCAACACATGATCTTGAGCTAGTTGCGGTTGTGTTTGCTCTAAAAATATGGTGCCACTATTTGTATGGGGTTCATGTTGACATATATACTGATCATAAGAGTCTGCAATACATCTTAAAGCAGAAAGACCTAAACATAATACAGCGGAGGTGGCTAGAGCTAATGAATGATAATGACGTTGATATACTTTACCACCTAGGGAAGGCAAATGTGGTAACCGACACTCTGAATCATTAGGCAATCATGAATAATGGTGATCAAGCCGTGATAAGTCGAGGACTTACTAAGGATCTACGATAACTAGCTAGTTTGGGAGTCCGCCTTCTTTAGAGTTCAAATGAAGGGGTTGTTATGCATGATGTTGCGTAGTCTTCATTGGTAATGGAGGTGAAAGAAAAACAATTCGAGGATCCTGTTCTATGATAGCTTATGAAAAAGGTGAGTCAGGGTTCGATAAAGGGCTTTGTCCTTACATTAAATAGAGTACTTTACTGCCAAAATAGATTATGTGTGCCTGATATTAATGGATTAAGAAGGAGAATAATGGAAGAAGCCCATCATTCCCGATATTCCATCCATCCAGGATCAACTAAGATGTACCAAGACCTGAAGGTAATGTTTTGGTGGGGAGGCATGAAAAAGGACCTAGCAGAATTTTTGGCTCAATGTCCAAATTGCTAACAAGTGAAAGTAAAACACCAAAAGCCAGGAGGTTATATGCACTGTATAGAGCTTCCAACATTGAAGTGGGTTATGATCAATATGGATTTTTTTAACGGGTTGCCTCGCTCATTTCAGAAGTTTCACTCCATATGGGTAATAGTTGATAGACTCACAAAGTCAGCACACTTCTTGCCAGTCAGGAGTGATTATACAGCTTAAGCGTATGCCAAGCTATACCTCAAAGAGATAGTTAGGCTACATGGAGTCCCAATCTCCATTATCTCTGACCAGGAGGCTCAATTCACTACAAAGTTTTGGAAGTCCTTCCAAAGGAGTTAAGGGACATAAGTGAATTTGAGTACAAATTTCCACCCTTAAACAGATGATCAAGCAGAACGCACCATTCAGACACTTGAAGATATGTTGCGAGCTTGTGCATTAGACTTTAAAGGTAGTTGGGTGGACCATTTTCCACTTATTGAATATGCCTATAATAATAGCTACCACGCGAGTATCAATATGGCACCTTACGAAGCTTTTTATGGGAGCAAATGTAGGTCGCCAATTGGATGGTTTGAAGGGGGTTAAACCACCTTACTTGGGCCACATCTAGAACAATAAGCCATGGAAAAAATTTAAGGTAATACAACAGTGGCTAGTAACACCCCAAAGTCGTCAAAAATCATATACGGATGCTAGAAGGAGAGGACTGGAATTCTCAGTAGGGGATTGGGTATTTTTAAAGTTGTCTCCAATGAAAGGGGTTATGAGATTTGGTAAGAAAGGAAAACTTATTCCACATTACATAGGGCCATATAAAATTATTACGAGGTTCGGGCAGGTTGCATATGAACCAGAGCTATCCCAGGAGTTTCCAATGGTTCATCCAGTTTTTCTTATCTCAATGCTTTGAAAATTCATAGTTGACCCATCCAGTATAACTCCTTTTGAGGATGTGCAGGTTACAGGAGATCTCACCTATGAAGAGGTACCTGTTGATATTCTAGATCGTCAAGTGAAGAAGCTAAGGAATAAAGAAGTAGCTTTAGTGAAGGTGCTTTGGAGGAACCAGCAAGCAGAACAAATAACATGGAAGGCCGAGGATGCGATGAAATTAAAATACCTTTACTTGTTTAAAGCTAAAGAGGAAGTCCAACATGCAGAATTAGGACACTAATAGGTACGTGTGATTGAATACTTAGTGTATTGTCAAAAGTTTGTGTAAGTAAAGATTTAAACTTGGTTAAGCTGTCCAATTGTGCTAACATTCGAGGACCAATGTTCCTAAGGTGGGGAGGATGTAACACCCCACATCTTACAATACTAGTAGTATGCAAATGAAACATGATATGGTTTGGTCAAATTAGCACCCATTTTTAAAAGTGCTTGAATATCAAATTAGAGGGTGATATGTATGTCTAATGCTTAAGAGGGTAGAATATAAATAAGTTTTATGTCAAATTCAATAGATAACGACCCTAAACAAAGTTAGAGAATTGAGGTGCTTATAGGACTTAGGAAGCTAGCAAGTGAGTCACCTACTTGCTTAGCTTAAATTGCTAGCTAAATGGAGATGAGGACCGACGTCGAATTTGTCCAATTTCAATTAAGAATTATGTCCATTTTAAGAGTATAACTTTAGCCTGTGTTTGAACATTGTAAATGGACAATTATTATAGCCCAAGATGAATAATAAAAGGTCCCAAGTACATCATAACCGACTTGTCTAGTCGGGCCCAAACTAAATGAAGAGGAATTAGGAAAAATGGGCAGCCAAGGCCCATCAACTGTGAGACCCATTTAGGCCCAAGTGTGAGGGCCAAGCTGCTGCATCACCAGCTTCTTAATATGTACTAGTATGTGGTCAAAAGTGCAAGAGAAATTCGGGCAAAGAGGCCATTTAAAAAGGGTGCAAAACAGCCCCTTAAGTCATTTCACTTGAAACAATTTTCCAGCTTTACTAAAGACTCTTTTTCTCTCTTTACTTCACTTCACAAGGCAGCCAATACAACCCTCTAGGGTTCTTGAAGGAAACCTGAATCTTTAAGGCTAAGGTAAGTGAAAATATGCATGTATTTGTTATACTTATCCCATGACAAACAAGATATGTATGCCAGTTATGCTTGCTGAAATTGTTCGACAGCATGTGTTCCAAAAGTTGTTGTACATTTTTCTTTTTTTTTTTTGTAAGCTTTTGTCTTTTTGGTTTGATTGGTTATGAAGGGATGATACTATTATTAATGATAATTGGTTCTATAATGATGTATAAACGCTGCTACACCATTTTTACACTCCGCGAAAGTGAGTTCTTGTGTGATATCGTAATTGGGCTCATAATAGGAACTTGTGGGTTGATTGATTGAGGACTATGGTCTCACATCCTCTACCTTCTTTGAGGACTGTTATTAAACTATTTTAGCACTGGTGTTATGTGTATATTTGGTGGGGATATTTTTGTTAAAATTGGAACAGGTTTGGAATTGTCGACATCAAAACGTAGCGAATGGACATAACATTATGCCGCCCATTTGTATGTTATGTAGAATTGTTATCTATTCATCCTTGTGTGCTGCTGTAAGATTGTTATGGCACTAAAACAATTTTCACATGATAGCTTTATGAGAATGTGTATAAGAAAATACGATTAGGGGCAGAAAGTTTGGAAAAATACGCTCGGGTTTATAATTATCCACTTGCTACCAGTATGTTTTTTTTTATGAGTTTGGGCTACCAAGATGTATTTATTGGCTGCTAATGCTAGTTTTATCATCTACTATGTTGTAGATATATATTTGGAGGAAAGGGAAGGTTATCTCGAGGTAATAGCGAGGTCGTACGGCAAGGTATGTAAGACTACTCCATTTCGTATTACTTGGCATGAAATAGATTCTTCCTTGGCACATAAAGGCACTTACCAACTCTGACATAACTATTAACTGTGTCTCCACGCTTTCACATGTTCATATGCTCCCACACATAGTCACCTTGAAATCTGCATACATACGTGGATACTAAGTTACATGGGTTCTTGCTGCTAAATAAAGTTAGTGAGTTGTTTCATCTCATATGCATTTTATTTTTTGTGTAACATACTCTTTTCATTGTCATATTGGCTTGTATAATTATGTACATGTCACATGATACATCGATAGTCCTACAGCCCCAATATTTACTAAAAAACAATACAAAAGCAACACGGAAGTAGAACTGACCACCAAAAAAATCATCTCAAAGGTAATTCAAAGGTAAAGTATATTGTTTATTGATGTGTGGTAATTCGAGGGGTGAAGGAATCACCTAGCTAGGGTCGATCCTATCATGGGGAGTAGCCCAAGGGGTTAAAGGAAAAGCCTAGCCATGGCCGATCCACATATAGATTTAACACTGATCAGCTGATCATTTGTATTACTTCTTGTGCATAGATTATACAGTAAAGGTAAAGTAATAAAAAGAACATAAATTACATGATCCCACAGTATAACTAAGGGTGGTATCTTATCCTACACCAATGCATAGTTTCATTTGAGTTGTTACTTCATATATAGTGTTTGCTGCCTCACATATTCAGTAGATTATCTCGTACTGACATCCCTTACGAAGGACCTGCATTTCATGCTAAAGGTACAGGTGCTAGTAGCTTTCCCTAGTATGGGTACAGGATATCCGGCTGCTGTTAGCAAGCTCCAAGTTGCTTCGGAGCTTTGTGCGTGTCTACAACTTATATTTTGTATTGTATAGTTAGCTGAGGCGGGGCCTGTCCCGACCCTTATTAGAGACACTTCCTTATCTAGAGGCTTTATAGACTATGTAAATTAAAGTGTGGTCATGTCTCATACTTTAAACAACGTGGCCCCAACGGCCTGGCCATATGCATCTCCTTTTGTCTTGTTATCACTGTTCACTTTCTTAAAGACATGTTAAACGTAGGAATCCCTTATAATTTGTATAGAAAGTGCATAGATACACGATGGTTCTCCCAGGCCTTATTGGCAGCTGGTCCAGGCCGCCCTAATAGGATTTCAGGCGTGACACTATGTGTCCAAAATGTCTTAAGGGTCATAGTGGCCCATGCATGAGGGATACTAATGCCTGATATAGTTGTGGGAAATTGGGGCATAAAGAAATGGATTGCCCTCACATCTGGAACAAGGGTATGGATGTTCGTCCACAAGGTGCTAATGTGGTTCCTAGGGGGAGAGGTGGCCAACAAGTTAGTGCCCCAAGGCACAAGAGGTTCTATGCTCTTCAAGGGAGATACGGGGTAGATGAGGTGCCCGATGTCATCACCGATAAGTTAAAAGTCTTTGATTTTGATGTGTATGCATTGTTAGATGTGGGTTACACTCTTTCTTTTGTTACTCATTTTGTTACCAAAAAGTTTCATATTGAACCCGAATTGTTGTGTGAGCCATCCGAGGTGTCTACTTCCCGTTAGTGCATCTATAATTGCTACAAGAGTCTATCAAAATTGTCCCATTTGCATTTTGCATAAAATATTGCCTTGTGATTTTGTTGAGTTTGATATGGTGAATTTTGATGTCATTCTTGGGTTAGATTGGTTGCATGCATACTATGCTTCTATTGATTATAGAACTCGTAGGGTCAAAGTCCAGTTCCCAAATGAACCCGTTCTTGAGTGGGAGCGTCATCGTGTGGTGGTCAATGGTAGATTCATTTCTTCCATTAAAGCCCATAAGCTGATTTCTAAGTGGTGTCTCTATCATCTTGTGAGGGTTAGGGATGTTGAGTCCAAGGTCCTTCCTATAGAGTCGTTTCTAGTGGTTAGTGAGTTTCTTAATGTCTTCCCTAATGATCTTCTCAATGTTCCTCCCGAAAGGGAAATAGACTTTGGTATAGACCTCCTCCCCGATACTCAACTCATTTCTATCCCCCCTTATGGTATTGCCCCAGCGGAGTTAAAGGAGTTGAAAGAGTAATTGAGAGATTTGTTAGAGAAGGGTTTTATTAGGCCTAGCCAATCACCTTGGGGTGCACTGGTGCTATTTGTGAAGAAGAAGGATGAGTCCCTTAGAATGTGCATTGACTACCGGCAATTTAATAGGGTCACCATAAAGAATAACTACCCTTTACCAAGGATTGATGATCTATGTGACCAACTTCAAGGGGCTAGTCACTCCTCTAAGATTGATCTTCGGTCCGGGTATAATCAAGTGAAAGTGAGGGACTCTGACATTCCCAAGACGACCTTCCAGAATAGATATGGGCACTATGAATACATGGTTATGTATTTTGGCTTTACAAATGCACTGACTATCATCATGGATCTTAGGAATAGGGTCTTTAAATCCTACCTTCATTTGTTTGTGGTTGTCTTCATTGATGATATTTTGATTTACTCCCATAGTGAGGAAGAGCATGAGATTCATTTGAGGGTGGTGCTACAATAATTGAGGGAAGAGAAGTTGTATGCGAAGTTTGAGAAGTGTTATTTTTGGTTGCAAGAGGTTGCCTTTCTAGGTCATCTGGTGTCAGGGTATGGTATTAAGATGGATCCTAAAAAGACGGAAGTCATTAGAAATTGTCCTAGACCTTTGCCTCCATAGGATATTAGAAGCTTCTTGGGCTTAGCGGGTTATTACCGGAGGTTTGTATATGGGTTCTATTCTATTATTTCTCCCATGACTAAGTTGACCCAAGAGAAAAAAAAGTTTCTGTGGACCGATGAGTGTGAAAAGAATTTACAAACCTTGAAAGATAAGCTTGTCTCCGCTCCTATCTTGTCTCTACCAAAAGGGTTAGAAGGGTTTGTTGTGTATTATGATGCCTAACAGATTGGTTTGGGTTGTGTTTTGATGCAAAATGGTATGGTGATAGCTTATCCCTATTGACAACTTAAGGTGCATGAAAATAATTATCCTACCCATGATCTTGTGTTTGCCACCGTGGCATTTGCTTTTGAAATTTTGGCATTATTAATTGTATGGGGTGCATATTGATGTGTTTACCAATCATAAGATTCTCCATTATATGTTCTCTCAAAAAGACCCCAACTTGAGACAAATAAGGTGGTTAGAACTTCTTAAGGATTATGATATAACTGTGCATTATCATCCCAGTATGGCTAATATTGTAGCCATGCTTTGAGTAGGGTGTCTATGGGTAGCCTTGCATATGCTAATAATAGGACCAAGGAGGTGGCTAGAGAGGTTCATCAATTGGCTATATTGGGAGTTCGATCAGAGAAGGTTGATAATGGTGGTATTGTGGTTGTTGGTGGCACGAAATCTTCATTAGTTGAGGGGGAGAAGGCAAAGCAAGATCTTGACCCTCTCTTGTTAGAATTGAAGGCCTTCGTGACAGATGGTAAGGTGGAGGTTTTCTCCCAAGGGGGAGATAGTTCCCTTAGGTACCAAGGTAGATTGTGTACGCCTGTGCTGATGACTTGAGAGGGAAGATTATTGATGAGGCTCACAATTTTTGCTATTCAATTCACCCCAATTCTGCAAATATGTATAGAGATTTGAGGGATGTGTTTTGATATGAATGGTATGAAGAATGAAATTGCTAAGTTTTTGTCCGGTTGACATAATTACCAACCAGCGAAAGTCGAGCATCAAAGGCCAGGTGGCCTTGCCAAAGTTATAGAAATTCCTACTTGGATGTGGGAGGAAGTCAACATGGATTTTATGCTTGGGTTGTCTAAGAGTAGAAAGGGTTTTGATTCTATTTGGGTTATGGTTGATAGAATGACAAAGTCAGCTCATTTCCTACCGATTAAGACTACTTATAGGGCCGAAGAGTATGCTAGATTATATATTCATGAGTTGGTTAGATTGCATTGGGTGCCTTTGTCTATTATTTCAAGTCGTGGTGCTTAATTTACTTCACACTTTTGGAGGTCCTTCAAAGGGGTCATGGTACCATGGTTAAACTTAGTAGGGCCTTTCACCCTCAAACAGATGGCCAAGCTAAAAGAACTATCCAAACTCTTGTGGATATGCTTAGAGCTTATGTAATGGAGTTTAAGGGTAATTTGGATGACCATCACATACATACACACATCCTTCACAAGCAATGCATTTATCAAATTAAAAATGTATTTGGCCTCTACATTGATTGAGCTTGCTTATAATAATAGTTCTCATGCAAGCATTGGTATGGCTCCTTTTGAGGCCCTTTATGGTAGTCTTTGTAGATCGCCAGTTGGTTGGTTTGAAGTGGCAGAGATGGCTTTATTGGCTCCGAATTTGGTTACGGAGGCCTTGGAGAAAGTGAGGTTGATAAGAGAGAGGTTGAGAACAGCTTAAAGTCGTCAAAAGTCCTATGCCAATATGACTAGAAGGGATCTTGAATTTAAGGTTGGCAATAGGGTCTATTTGAAGGTTTCACCCATGAAAGGTGTGGTTTGTTTTTCTAAAAAGGGTAAATTGAGTCCAACATTTGTGGGTCCTTATAGGGTTATAAGGAAGATTGGTAACATGGCCTATAAGTTGGATTTTCCTAGTGAAATAGACTTGATTCATCAGGTCTTCCATGTGTCTATGTTGAGGAAGTTTGTGGGTGACCCAAAAGCTATTGTGCCATTGGATGTTGTGGGTGTTGTTGAAGACAACTTGACTTCTGAAGAGGTTCCGGTAAAAATTTTTTATAGACAAGTGAAATTGTCCAGGAACAATGATGTAGCCTCCTTAAGACCTTTTGGAGGAATCAACAAGTTGAAAGTGCCACATGGGAAGCCGAAGAGGACATGTAAAAGTGATATATTTATCACTTCAATACTACTCAGTCCTAAGGTACTAATCTAAGTCCCCTACATGACCTCAAGTCTTAAGGTTTATCCATAATGTCATTTGATTACATTCATATTTAAATTGACAAGTTCATCGTGATTTTGACACTTCTGTTGAGATTTTTGAAATGATGTTTAAGTTCATCATTGCATTCTTGTGTGGGATGAAGTTATCTTTCTTACTTCTCTTATATATGTTTCTTTGACATTCCGAGATGAATGATCCCAAGGGGCCATATTGAAACGGCCCCAAAAAGTGCCTGAAAATGTGCCTCGAAAGTGCCCATAATCGAAACTTCCATATATCTCCAAATATGTGTGTGATATCAAAAATCTGACCTCATATTCGTGATCAGAGGAAAACAATGAGAGGGAGATATGTATAACCCCAATTTTAGAGCAACCGTATCAAAATTTGATTTTCAAAAATTTGTAATCTAGAGATGATCTGCGCCCTAGCGCGACGCGACCAGGGTGCGTACCAGTATTATTTTTGCTCTAATTTCTTGTTTCATTCCAAGGCCTTTGGGTCTTGGGCCTAAGCCTTCCTATGCATAAAAACACTTATACTTGGCCATTATTCAATCTTATATAATACAAGACATTCCCCAAAATCCTCTCTAACACTTAAACAAATATTTCACCCAATATTTAAGTGTCCCAATCTTATTCTGGATCTAAGGATTTCATTCAAGCTTCAAGTTCATAATCAAATCTTCATCAAGGAAATCTCCAAAGTTGAGGTATGTGGGTTTTGGGTCCTTTCACCCATGGTGCCCAACCTTCCTTTTTACATAAATTGCATATTTCTACGTTGATTTACTTATGGGTCTTATTATTATGAATTCGGTTATAAACTATGTTGGGGTTTCATAAAATAATGATAGTTTAAGCATGTTTTGAGCTACGATTCTATGATCCATTATGTGATTTGATGAAGGGTTTTGATGTATCTTTCATAAGGGTATTACCAAGTGTTGGTGGGTGATTTTACATTGATTTTTCTCACATGATTTCACTCTTAAACTGCATGATTTTTTACTAATATTACACACCAACCAAGTGTTTGATAAAATGTCAGGTTATGAATTCTTTAGTTATTGAAGGTCTAATGCACTACATATGATTTAAGTGACTTTATGATGTTGAAAGGAATGTGTATATGTGTTGATTTCATGAATAGTGTCTATAGTGTTGCAAGTTTACCACGCCTCGTTCGGGGAGTGGTAGGCATGAACTACCATGTAGGGGGTATGTATCTCAATTGCCTCGCTCGGGGGGTAGTAGGACCATGCTACCATATTGGGGAGTATATAGCTCAATCGCCTCGCTCAGGGGGTGCCAGGCCCTTGCAACCATGTTGGGGGGTTTGTACCTTAATTGCCACGCTCGGGGGGTGGTAGTCCTGTGCAACAATGTTGGGGGGTTTGTACCTTAATTGCCTTGCAAAGGGGGTGGTAGGTCCATGTCTCTATAATGATGGTCTCTTCCTACACATAAGCATGTTTCCCCTAAAGCATCATTCATGCATGTCATATCGTTATTATGCTCACCCATTGCATATATGTACACATTTTGCTTATGTTGCCAATCTCTTGTGGCATTGCATCCTACATACTTAATACATTTAAAAGTACTAATGCATACTCTATGCCTACATGACATTAGCATGTAGAAACCGGAGCTCCACTTGATTATCTTCCTCCTTCACGTTGCTAGTACTATCTTTGAAGAAGGTTTGGTGAGTCCTCAACTTCGAGTGCGATATCTTTTGATCTTATATTATGCAAAGACTCTGCTTCTTTTATTGTATGCTTTTGACTATGAGGGTGAGCCTGGAAAGTTATCTTGGCCCCCGCACAATTCTATGTTTAGAGGAGATGTTGGACAAGTTATGTAATGATGCTTTGAGCTTGACTCTCTTGACTCTTGTATGTTTTTAAGCTATGAATGACTCCCTTAGTCCTTTATCCTTATTTTATGTTCTCTTGTTGTTGTTTAATTGTTTTTGTGACCAAGGATGTGTAATGATATGGCAAGAGGCTTTGGGATCCCTTTGGGTTCCCCATTCGCCATTTCACGTCTAGGCACTAGGTCAGGGTTGTGACAAATTGGATTGTTTGAACCTTGTAAGGCACAATTAGTAGGTCTAGATTTGCTTTAGCTGCCCTTAGAGAAATTTGCAGTGATACGAGAACGGCTTCGAATAGCACAAAGTAAACACAATTCTTATGCAGATAAGAAAGTCCATGATGTGGAGTTTTTGAAGGACTAAAAGGTCTTTTCGATTGTTTCTCCTATAAAGGGAGTCATGAGATTTTGTCAAAAGGGTAAGATGAGCCCTAGATATATTAGTCCTTAAATTATTTTGGATCGGATTGGATTGGTGGTATACGACTTGCTTTACCTCCGAAATTGTCCGCTGGACATCCTGTATTTCACGTGTCCATGCTTCGATGGTATGTTTGTAATGATATCCATAAGATTAATCTAGTGGATGTGGAGCTTGATGAGAATTTAGCATATGAGGAAGGTCCGATATCTATTTTGGATTGGCAAATGTGACAATTTAGATCGAAGAAGATAGTTTTATTGAAAGTTTTATGGCGTAACCATCCAACTGAAGAGGCTACTTATGAATCTGAGGTGGATATTCTAGATAGATATCCTCACGTATTTGACATGTCAGGTATGGTTTTATACTCATTCGAGGACAAATATTATTTTAGGTTAGGGAGAATGTAATAACCCTTATTTTTAAAGAAGGGTTAATTGGTAATTTTAACCACCATAGCTTTTATTGAATAAATAAAAATGTAATGAAAAAATAAGTGACCACTTCCTTTTTTCTTCAAATTGGTCATTGTAGCAAAGAAAAAAAGAAACGTTAGGGCAGTTTTTCATCCCTTTCTTTTGGAAGAAAACACGCGGCTTAGCAAGGTTATTCATGGAAACTCAGACGTAGTATCAACTTGATATTTGTATCACTGTCTTGGGTAATAAAGTACCAATATTTTCTTGTTGTTGTGTGCTCTTGTTAGCTGAAATCATATTTACAAAAAAATTTACCAATTAAGTTATAACAATGAGATTAAGAGTACATTTACTTTTAATTTATAGTGTATTGTATTGGGTATTAGGGTTTAACCCTAAACATAAAGGCTAGTAATATTGAGACTTGAGTTTGACTAACATAATTCATATGGAAAATCAATGTTTTTTCTATAAATTGAGGCAAGTAGACCACATTTTTGTGGGTGTACTACGCGTGCAAGGTTGTGGAACTTGTCATTAATAGGGTAATACTTTAGTGCTTGCTTTTAATATAAGCTTTGAAAAAAATATATATTTTTCGTTGTCTAGTGTATGTGTGGGGACAAGCACGTGCTTGACCGAGTTCATGTTTTTTTTTATCAGCCCTAGATATGTTTTTTTTGAGAAGAATAATGAATATTTTTATGAGTTATATGTGGTGTGATATTGGATATCTTTCATTACCGTGAGGTGGTTACTAGGGGCATACTTAGCTACCGTAATATGTTAGGGGCATACCCATGCTGCCGTAATATGTTAAGGGCTTTGTACGTGCTGCCGCAGTATATTTTTAGATTAATATACATGTTTCCATTGACTTTGAAATGCCCCTCATGTGCTTCAGAATGACCCATAATCATAATTTTCATATATCTCAAAATCCGTGCGTAAGTTCAAAAATTTGACTTCATATTCTCGATCAAGGGGCAAAATTGAGTGGGAAATAGATATAACCTAGATTTTAGAGGACCTGTAGCGAAAAATAATTTTTGCCAAATTTTGAATTTCAGTAGCTGTCTGCGCCTTGGCCGCGACGTGCCAATGGCGCGGAGCAGTGTATTTTGCCAAGTGCGATTGGTTGACCTCGCGCTAGGAGCGCGGACCAGTGTATTAATTTTTTTGCTTTTCTTAATTGGCAAAAGGGCATTGGGGTCATAGCCCCATGCCCACTTAAACGTGAACTCTCCCATACTTAGCCATTTTTCAACACTATAGCTCACAAAATCCTCTATAACACCTCCTTAAGACTCTATCAGTTCTCTCATCCAAATCAAAGCATTACAAGCTCAATTTTGGGATTCAAGGACCCGTTTCAAGCTCTAAGTCTACTTCAAGTTTACCTCAAGAAATTCAAGGTTTAAGGTATGTAGGTCTTCATCCATAGGTCCTTTCACCCATGGAGCCCAACCTTCTTTTTTTATGAAAATTGCATGTTTTCAAGTTTTATTACCTATGGGTATATCTTATTATGAAATATTAACATAAATACTGTTGGAGTTTTACCATGTATTGATTGATTTTACATGAACGTCTATTTAAAGCTTGTTCCATGAATTGATTTTCCCTATTGAGACTATGCATGTTTTGAGCTATGAAACGATGAATTATCATGAGCTTTTGTGATGGATTGCAAGATAGCCTACATGAGGGTTTTACTACATGTTGGTGGGTTGACTGCATTGAGTTTACTCATCTTCTTTCACTCTTGAATTGTATGATTTTGAGAAAGTATCATGAACCCACCATGTGCTTAATAAAATTGAAAAGAATTCTCAAGTTATTAATGATCCATTATATGATGTACAAGTCAAGTGACTTCATGATGATTGAGGGCTTTCAAGCATGAATTGAATTCATGAGAAGTATCTATGATTTTACAAGTATCATATTAAGGCTTATTTCACAATTTTTACCTCTTGTGAGCCATTCATGTTAAACCAAGGGCTTATGTATGATTATGATTTATTCTCATGGTCAAGTTTGGCTCATTACTAGAGGTCAAGCATGTTTATGAGCTACTCAAGTCATGTTCTTAGAAGCTATTCATGTTATGATTAAAGTATGATTATTTCAAGTACTTAGTGGGATTAGACTTAGCACCGATGGATTGGATGTTGGCATGGACTATCTTCAAGGGTCCATGCTCATTTTCTCAAATTATGTGCCACCATAGGATTATGATGAGTAACCTTGTTATACTAGTGGATCCATCTACTGCACTCTATCATGAAATCTTTTCCAAAATGGGTCATTATCCTGTAAGGAGGATTTCTTCATACGAAATGGGTCATGTTCCCGTAAGGTGAAGTATGGTTTACCTTGGAAAGTAGGCCACCTCTTTATCAGGATTCCAATTTGTTGATCACTTTGTCTTACTCATTTCAGTTAAAGTTTCTTCCCACATATGTATGGTATATTATGCAAGTTTATTGATTTACAAGCATTAATGATGCATGCCATATTGACATTATATATCCATTGATTATGATAATGCATTTCGAGTATTTTGGTTTATGTCGTTGTTGCATTGCACCCCGCATACTTTATACATTCAAACGTACTAACACATATTCTATGCCTATATGATATTACCATATAGGGACCAGAGTTCCTTTCGATCATCCTCCCCCACATGGCTAACTCGGTACTTTGGAGAAAAGCATTGGTGAGTCCTCAAGTCCGAGGACAATATCTAAATTACTCTTGCTATGTTGAGACTTCTTTATGTTGAACACTTTTTATTATGAGGGGTGAGTCCGAGAAGTGCCTTGGCGCCGCTCCATTCTAAGTTAGACTTTTAGTTGTATACTATGTTATTATTATGCTATGAGCTTGACTCCTTTATTGATTTTATGAATATCAAGACTTCCCTTAGTCCCGCTTTCCTTTTAGTTATATCTTGTAATTCTTATATTTCTTTCATGACCAAGGATATGTGATTGATATGCGAAGAGGCTTGTTTGGAGGTCACTTCGGGTTTCCCAATCGACATGCCACGTCTAGGCCCTGCACTAGGGTTGTGACAGATATGTCGAAGTGATATGTTGATATCCTTCACTGCCATTTCTGACATGTTTTTAGCATGGATCAAATTGAGACATATAGTGACCCTTTTGAATATTTATTTGAACTTATTGAGCATATTATAAAGTATATTCTTATGTATATTATTTATGTATATCCGTTGTGCATATGTATTTTATAACACTTGTTCCAGGGGTATTAAAGTAGCGAGTCGAGGATCTTACTTGGTTATATTTATATATACCTCACTCCTTACTTGCATGTCAATGCAAATACTGTTGCAGAGGATGACGAGTTCGTTTCCGTGGATTTTGTTGTTGAGGAAAAGTTGAGCCTTTGTTCGTGTTGGCTACTACTTCAACTCTATCTATTATAGTTTACATTTTTTCTTCTTTTGGGGGTTTATATGCTCAACAGTTAAACTCATATCACTCTGTTAGATGCTTTATGATCTTATGGTGGGATTTGGGCTAGAGATATTTTTTTAAGTGCCCTTTTCCTTTTGTAAATTGATATGTGATTTTGGTTTGGTATTTATTCCATTTTTATAAGTGGTGATGAAGTTTTTTGTTGCATATTATATCTCTGTGCTTTGATAATTTGGGTGTGTATGGATATTTGGTTCTCCGGACAAATAGTGTGGGCAGGTGCCAGTCACATCTAGGGGGTATTTTGGGATGTAACATATTATGCATTCTGAGAACCAGTACCACACAAACCATGTCAAAGCAAGACCAATCATTATTGGAACAGAACGGATATACGTTTCTCCTAGAATAGTTGTCGATGCGAACTGGGCGTTAAAACTAAGCGGTTGTTCTACAGTGAATCAAATGATCTAGCCCATCATTCATCTACCTATTATACAGTTCTTCTACCTTACTACTTTATCTGCTTTCTCTCTTGTCTCGCTATTTTTATATTTAAGTAAAAGTAGCAATGTTTATCAGGTAATGGATCGAGTCCAAGAGCATGGATTTATAAGACATGTTTTTGTTTATCTATCAAATCAACCTTACATCTTCAGGATCACATTACTAGAGTGCCGGTGCATTCCCTTAGTTATAATTATTAACAGATTGCATATTCTTAATTATACAGTAAATTATCATTTACATTGATTTTTGCATACATATTTTTTCCTATTGGTAATTATACAATAAGACACATAAGTCTCTAAAAAGGGCACATCGACTTGACTACCTATACTATGTATTTTGTAGCTTAAACTTTTGCAAAGAATCTATAAACCTATTTTAAGTCTTTTGCTACTTAGAGAAAAAAAAAGAAAAAAGAAGAACCAAATTAAAAGAAGCGCGACAATAATTTTATAGAAGTATAAAAGATAACTATGTATAGACAAATAGTTAAATTGACAAATACATTGGTAGGTAGGTAAAGAAATCATTGAAAAAAAGTGAATCACATAGTTATGCCCATAGAAGTCTTGAAAAGGAGATAGTATATACATATCAATAAGATTTAAACAGTCAAGGTGCAAATATTCACCCTCACTTCTCGTTGTTATATCAACTTCCATCATTTTTGAGAAATATTTTCACAACTTGCAGTCATGGTTTCAACACATCATTCTTTCATACTTCATTCACACCTTCTTTTCTGGCCTCATTGAAAGCTCCAGTAGCATCGACACGATGCACCAACAACACTTTCTCAACTATTAATCACTTTATTTTGTTGAGTAGGTTATCAATAAGTGTGCAGGTATTACTCTTTATATCTTTAATTGATCATTGAAGAATCAACTTCTTCCATTTATCATCCTTTCTAATTATTTTTGTTCTCTCAAATGCTGGTTCATTTCAGGGATAACAATGGACCTTCGAATTCCTATGGTGTAATCTGAATATATCTCTAACAAATACTTGTCGCACCTCATCCACAAGCCCTGCATACAACAAAAATTTTTTAACTTGATTTATTTGAATTTGCCTTTGAAAATCAAAAAAATTATTCACAAAATTGTTAAAGAAAAATATTATCTCCATGAATGATTATCTTTCATCTGCATAAGTCTTGATAGCTTTATAAAAGAAATTGAAAAATGACCAGCTTTGACAATTTGATCAACCATTGTGCGAACTCTATGGCGCAAGACCGACCGGGCTACATCAATCCAAATAAAGAAACTATCATACTTATATTTGAACTTGAAGATAGGTTCTTCCACATGTTATTAATGTATAAATTTGACCCTCCAACAACAATAGGAACACATTTGGATCTCAAAATATTTTCTATATAGTGAATGGCTTGATAACAGAAATCCTTGGCTGTGATGTCAGAACCCGACTTGATTCACCTTTGGAAATGTGAAAGGAAATATTGTTCAATAAGCATTATATCAAAATAAATTAATCACTATAATAGGTCATCTATCTGAACATATTTATCAGTATGATTATGTAATATGATTATTTTAACGCTCAACGGTTTGGCTTTGTGATCCAAATAGATTAAGAAACTCGAATTCTAAAGTTCAAATACTTTATGGAGACAAAAGTATCTGGCAATTCCTTTTACTCTATGCAAACTTTAATGGAAATACTGTCCACCACTTATGTCGGTTGAAAAAAGCAAACATCCCTACCCTTACTCCATGCACATGCATTGTCGAATTACACGAGATGCATGAGATATGATCATCATAGATAAGATTGATAAAGAAAAGAATTGTCATTTTTCACTCATATGCGTAATCGATCTATGTTTATCAGGTGTCATTTTTATTGAAATAAATAATTTTAAATAATAATGTGTGTTTTTACTTGAGTCTATAATTTCTACTATCAAATTATCTGTATAGCCATTTGAAATCAATAAATTTAGATATAAATATAAATGCCTAGCAAATAGTGTGAAACGCCTTGCTCTTCAGTGTGTGAGATCTTGTTAGTAAAAATTTCAAGTCCCTTATATACTTGCACTTTATCAGAGTTGATGATTTCTCCTTGAAAGTGGGTGGCAAGGTCCATGGAGAGACGAGTCTTTCCAAAAGGTAATACTAAGATTCAACTTTGAACCCTGTCCTTTCTAAAAAGATTTCCAACATTGGGATATGAATTGAGCTCCGTATCTGAGATGATAGACTAGGGAACCACATGCAATCTGACAAGCTCATGAATGTATAATCTAGCATAATCCTCTACAGTGTTAGTCATCATAACTACCAAGAAGTAAGTTGATTTGATCATCCTATCCATAATCACCTATATAAAATCCTGCTGCTTTTGGGACCTTGAAAGATCTGTAATGAAGTCCATATTGATCATCTCCCACTTCCATTCACGAATAAATTTAACCTGTTGACAATTTGAGCACTTGGAGACAAATTCAGCAATATCCTTCTTCATTCCAATCCACATAGACTTTTCTCAAGATGGCACACATTTTTAGAGCGATGGTGAATAGAATACCTGGAACTATGAGCTTTAGCCATAATTCTATTTCAAACACCATCAATATTTGAAACACACAACCTACCCTAGTATTGTCATGTCCCGGACCCAGGACATAGGAGTGACATGGAAAATGGGAAACCGAGAGTCCCCAAGTGAGCCTTATAGTATCCATATTCACATCATTAGTTCAGAAGCGCAATAGAGTAGTAAACACATAAGTCTAATGGATGGGAGAAAAGGACTCACGCTATGAGGATGTTTTAGGAAATTGGAGAAACATAGCAGGTAGCACATTAATACTAAGTGGCGGCTAAGTATGACTCACGCTATGGGGGCAATTTGGGACATAGGATGTTTCACAAGATAACATAGAAACATTTCATAAGCTCGTAACTAAATCAAAAATGATAACCATTAGATAGACAAAACCATAATCAAACCTCCAATCACAACACTTAATGTATAATAGTAAAGGAGTTTACAAGATGTCCAACATTATCTCTGGTCATAAGATAGGACGGGGGCCAAGACATACCCCAGGCTCACCCTCAATGTAAAGAAAATAAGTAAATGCACCATAGGTAGAAGGATGGGGGTTTGTCCTTGGCTCATAGGATTCATCACAATAAGCAAAACTTGAGATCCGAGCTAGACGTCGGATGGTGGATGATCATAGTCCTCGGTCCCTATATTATTTGATCGTGTAGGCAAAAGTATGTGTTAAAGTTTGAATGTACTAAATGTGCAGGTATGCAATGCATATGACTTACCAAATCTGCATTCTATGTTAGATGGCAAGGGCACATAATATGGAAAGAGATATATTGTCACGCCCCAAAGTCTCGTTAGGGCGGATTGGCACCCGTTGCCGATAAGGCTCGGGGGAATCGACCTGTGTCTATGCGCTTTCTATACATATTATAAGAGATTTCTACATTTGACATGCCTTTAAGAAGATAAAGAGTGATAACAAGCCAAAAGGAAATGCATATGACTAGGCCGTTGGGGCCACGGTGTTTGAAGTACGAGACATGACCAC
>JAPFFP010089055.1:0-21193 GCA_026153255.1 Solanum medicagineum
TCGCTATGTTGCTTGGACTCTTCAAATGTGTAGATGTGTCCATGTCAGATTCACCAAAAGTATGTCATTTTTGGAGAATTCGAAATGGGTGCAACATTGAAAGAGAAGTGTCTATGCAACATAGGTTATTCGTAGGTATTGTGGGGCTACTGAGGATCCAGTTGTACTTTCCCTAAAAATTATACCAAACCCTAAGTAATAAGCATAACAAGAGTCCTAGAAGGCCCGGTGGTGCGGAATGATGTCCGGTTGCGCAAAGAAAAAGAAAACTGGTGAATTTTCAAGTTTTCCATTTGTGTTAACCCACGAAATCTGGGGCTACTAGGGGATCCGACTGAAGTTTCCAAGGAATTACACCAACCCATCTATAATAAGCCTAACGGGAGTCCAAGCAAACCAGTTGGTGCCAGACGATGTTCAATAACATTTTATAGGCCAAGGAAAAGTAAATAGTCGATTTTGGTAGTTTTTCGTGGGTGTTAGCCAACGGAATGTGGGGCTGCCAGGGGGTACGGCTGAAGTTTCTTGAAAATGTTAAATCAAGTCATCTGTATCTAGCCCCGCAAGAGTTCCAATAGGCCTGGCAGCGTCAGATGATGCCCCGTAGCTTTTTATGGGCGAAGGAACAGGAAATAGGTAATTTTGGAAGTTTTTCTTAGGAGTTAGCCCATCAAATGTGGGGCTACTAGGGGATATGGTTGAAATATCTAAAAGTATTATACCAACCCATCCGTAATAACCCCAGAAAGAGTCCTAGCAATCTTAGTGGCACTAAACAACGCTTGGTAGCATTATATGGGCCAAGAAATAGGAAATAGACAATTTTGGTAGTTTTTTGTGGGTGTTAGCCCATGAAATGTAGGGCAATCAGGGAATTGAGCAGATCCTGAAAAATTACAAACCGTCTATAACGAGCCCCGCAAGAGTCCCAACAGGCCCGATGACACCGAAAGATGCCCGTTAGTATTTTATTGACCAAGGAACAAGTAACAAGATATTTTGGTAGTTTTTGTGGTTGTTAGCCCATGGAATGTTGGGATGCTAAGAGATTCATCTGAAGTTTCTTGGAAAATAACACCAACCCATCTGTAACAAGCCAAAATAGTGTCCCAGCTAGCTCGGCGATGCTGAACGATGCTCGGTAGCATTATATGGGTGAAGAAACTAGAAAGAAACAATTTTGGCATTTTTTCATTACTGTTAGACCACGGAATGTGGGGCTTCCAAGGGATCCTATCGAAGTTTCCTAAACAATAACACCAAACCATTCATAACAAGACCAACAAGAGTCCCAGCAGGCTCGACTGCACCAAACAACACCCAATAGAATTTTATGGGCGAAGGAAAAGAAAACAAGTGATTTTTGGTAGTTTTCATGGGTGTTAGCCAACGAAATGTGGGGTTGCTAGTGGATCTTATCGAAGTCTCTAAAATTACTATACCAACCCATCCATAACAAGCTAGGAAAGAGTCTCAGATGGCCCGGTGGCACCAGATGATGCACGGTAGCATTTTATGGGCCAAGGAACAGGAAACAAATAATTTTGGCAGTTTTCATGTGTGTTAGCTCATGGAATTTGGGGCTGCAAGGGATCCAACTGAATTCTATTGAATAATACACCAACCCATCTGTAAAAGCTTGACAAGAGGCATAATAGTCCCGACAAAGTTGAATGATCCCCAGTAGCATTTTACAGGACAACGAATTGGAAGCACGTGATTTTGGTAACTTTTTTTTATAGGTGTTAGCCCACGAAATGTGAGATTGCAAGGGAGTCCAATCAAAGTTTCATGAAACATTACACCAACCTATCTGTAACAAGCTCCGTAAGAGTCCCACTAGGCTCGGCGGTGGTGAACAATGCTCGGTAGCATTTTTTGGGCGAAAGAACAAGAAATATGTAATTTTTGTAGGCTTTCACAGGTGTTAGCCCACAGATTGTGGGGCTGTCAGAGGATTCGACCAAAGTTTACCAAAAGTTACACCAACTCGTTCATAACAAGCCCCTCAAGAGTCTCAGCAGGCGTAGTGGCACCGAAAGACATCCG
Source organism: Solanum medicagineum (assembly GCA_026153255.1). Taxonomy (NCBI): domain Eukaryota; kingdom Viridiplantae; phylum Streptophyta; class Magnoliopsida; order Solanales; family Solanaceae; genus Solanum; species Solanum medicagineum. Next base: position 2,050 of record JAPFFP010089055.1, read on the forward strand.
GTAGTATTTTATGGGCCAAAGAAAAGGAAACATGCGATTTTGGAAGTTTTTGTGGGAGTTAGCTCACTGAATCTGGGGATGCCGGGGGATCTAGCTAAAGTTTCCCTAAATATTACATCAAACTGTAGGTATCGATCCCTCCAAGAGTACCAGTAGACCCGGCGGTGGCGGATGATACCTGGTAGCATTATATGGACCAAAGAAAAGAAAACAAGTGATTTTTTTGCTCTTTTTCGTGGGTGTTAGCCCACAAAATATGTGGCTTTTTCCAGGGGATCCCACCTAAGTTTCCCAAAAAAATTACACAAACCCATCAGTAACAAGCTGACGAAGAGTCCTAGAAGGCTCAACGGTGCCGGACGATGCCTGGTAGCATTTTATGGGAAAAGGAAAAGAAAATAGGCAATTTTGGCAGTTTTCGTGTGTTTTAGACCACAAAATGTTGGGCTGCCAGGGGATCTGACTGAAGTATCCATAAGTATTACAACAACCCATCGATAACGAGATCGTAAAGAGTCCTAACAGGCCTGACTGCTCCAGACGACCCCCTTTAGCATATTATGGGCCAAGGAACATGAAATGGATGATTTTTGAAACTTTTTATGGGTATTAGCTCAAATAATGTAGGGCTATCAGGGGATCCAAGTAAAGTTTTCCAAAGTATTTCCCCAACCCATCAGTAATGAGCACTAAAAGAGTCCTAATAGTCCTGGCAGAACTAGAGAGACTCGGTAGTGTTTTATGATCCAAGGAACAGGAAACAGGTGATTTTGACAGTTTTTCTTTGGTGTTAGACAGAAATGTCAGGCTATCTAGGGATCTAACCGATGTTTCAGAAAAAATTACACAATCAATATTTAACGAGCTCGACAAGAGTTCCAGTAGGCGCTGTGACGCTTGATAATGCCCGGTAGCATTTTTGCACCAAGGAACAAAGAACAGGCAATTTTGGCAATTATTCGTGGGTGTTAGCCACGAAATATGGGATCGAGAGATCCATCTAGAATGACCTTTGATTTGGTTCCCAAGGCTTTCAAACTCATTTTGATCCCCTTAGTGGAATTTGGATAAGACGAACATGGGAGTAGGGCCCACAATAAGTCATAACAACCTGGTATAAAAATTTTAACTGGGCCACTGAATCAAGCATGTCAAAATCCGTAGGATAGCATAGTTTGTTTACATGTATGGGATTCTGTATGAATTCCGAACACCCCATCAAAAGTTTTGGAAACTTGATGCATATAAGCTTTTAGATGATATCTATATCTGGTGCAGCAAAATTGTACACCCATAATCGTTGGCCCTTGACCACATTTGCTGAGGTAAATAGCACCAGTGCTCTATGATCATGAGTTAGAAAGTCGTATTCATGGAGGTTGGGTAGTCAACTCTCAACATACATAGAGGACCATTTGTGTTTGTGAAGGCCAAATCCTATACTCTACGATTGTGGTGCACTGGTCACTGTAATCACAGAGGTCGATTGCAGGGATATAACTTCTCTTAGAAGAATTCAATATTTTTCTTAATTTCTTAAAGGTGATATTTTTAATTCTAAGCTCAATTTAAGAGATTCAAAGGCCTAACTGTAGGAAAATTTTCATGAGGAACGCGTCGGTGAGTTTGGAAACTTGATTAGAAGCTCTGTTTGAGGTAAAATCCATTTTTAGCTTCTACATTGTGGGTTTTCAAAATGGTTTTTTGGTTGATTTTTGAGGTATGGTAAATTAGGCATTTGTTGTCCATTTTTAAAGATCTTGGGATCTAAATTGGATAAAACTTAGTAAGGATTATCGTGGGATAGTTGGTTTCAGCTTTTGGAACTCCATTTTTGGTAAATCATCCTCTGTAGGTACTACCCTATTTTAGTTCTTTCCTAAATTTTTTGTTTCATTGCATAATCGCTTCTTGGCATTTCTCGACGCTGAATTGAGTTTGTAATTATTAATTGGGCTTAGAATGCTATTTTTGGACTAATTTTTGGTGTCAATCCAATATTTCTAGTGTGGATCCCAGTTTCGCATTTTAGGCTCCAAAATCGATTCATCTTCGTCTCTTGCAAATTTAGTGTCTAAATGAACATAAAGGTGTTTTAAATCTATCTGCTGTAGTGTGGCAGCATTTAAAGGCTGCTAAAAAAGGAAATGCTCTGGCAGAGTGAGTTCGAGCACGTATGATCGACCTATAAATAGGCTATAATTCCCTTTGTGTAGATTGAGATCATTTGAGTGAAATCATGTTGAATTACTTAGAATTCAAGCAGGGTGCCTCATTTACATGCCTCAGGTGTTAGAAATCATGCTTTAGTCCTTTATCGATATTTTTGGGTAACTGTATGCATGTATGCTATCTTATTAGATAATATCGTTGTTAGTAATACCGTCTCCCTATATTCTGGTGTTTCAAGGCATGTTGAAAAGGTTGGAATGTTGGGGTTGGATAGATTATTTATGTGCCTTAGGGTTAGAATCACGTTTTAGGAGCTTTCTAAGGTTCTTAGGGTATTTGTAAGCATGTAGTTCCTATTGTTATTTAGTAGTTCTATTGTCAATATTAGTTTCTTATTATTGGTTTGTGAAGCATGTTAGCCTTAATGTAGGATTCATAAAAACCTTCTTTAGATGCCCTAATGTTGTATTAATCAGCCCAAATTCCTGTCAACTGGTGTAACAAACTAGGGTTTGGTAGTTAAACCTATGCTAGGTAGTAACTGGCCCGAATAAACATAATATTATCCATATTTCCCAATGTTTGATGGCCTCAAGCTATTTTTGTAAGGTTGGGTCCTATTTGGTTTTGGTTTCATTTTCAATAGATAATTAGGTGGTCATATCAGCCCTAATCATTGTGAAAGGTAATCTTCGATAGTATTGAAAGAAAGTTCAGCACGTTCAACTAGTTTCAGGCGAGCATTTCGAGTATAGGGTAGTCCCAGTCTCGAACTCTTATTAATTAGGCAAGCATTCTAGGTATTGGGTAGTCCTAGTCTCAACCCCTTTTATACTATTTAGGTTACATTCCAGCTATTGGGCAGTCCTCGTCTCGACCCCTCTTATACTATTCAAAACAGAATTCTAGGTATTGGGTAGTCCGGGCCTCAGCCTCTCTTATAAATTGGGAGAGCATTCAGAGTATTGGCAATCCCGACCTTGGTACCAAGATTATGCATAGTGTTTCCTCTCTTAGTCATGTCTAGTTCAGGGTTGATTGTGGTTCCTCAGATTTCAACATGGTAGACATTTTAGTTCCTTAATTCTTGTAGTTTAAGTTCTTAGATGTCTCGATTGGGTTATACAGACCCAGTTGGGTATAGATATTACAGTTCTTCACTTATAATTCTCTTAATTGTGTGGTTATTGGTTCCTTTTTATCTTTGACAGCTTATTTAACCCTGATTTAGGTGTATTCCTCTTTTTCATATTACTTTTACCTTTTCCTGTAACGACCCAGACCTAGGGTCTAGAAGTGACATGGTGAATGGGAACTGAAAGATCCCCAAACAAGCCTTCAAAGTACCAAGATCCACTTCATCGGTACGGAAGCACATTCAAAGGTAACACATAATTCTAAGGGACGGGAATGTAGGACTTACGCATGGGAACATCTTAGGGAAAGGGATTAGCATGAACTCACATAGCACATAGCACATAACAACTAAGGGGCGGGTAAGTATGACTCATGCAATGGGGGCAATTCAGGACTTAGGATCTTTCCACAACATAACATAAGATCATCTCACAACAACATAATCTAAAAGTAGCCATGAACAAGAATCCCATAAAAAACTTAGCATAAAATGAATATAGTATATAAGATGTCCAACGATGGCTCTACATAAGATAGGTCGGGGGCCAAGACATACCCCGGGCTCACCCTCAAAGTTAATAAAGTAGAAAACAACAACATAGGTAGAAGAGGTGGTGGCTTGTCCTTGAAAGATAGGACTCACCACAACAAGTATAACATGAAACCCAAGCTAGACGTCGTACTGTGGATGAGTGCGATCCTCGGTCCCTACATGGTGAAATCATGTAGGAAAAAATATGTGTTAGTACATTTGACTGTGTTAAGTGTGTTGGATACAATGCATGTAAATTACCAAAATTGCATTCAATGTTAGATAGCAAGGGCACATAGTATAGAAAAGACCATATATCAAGAGAGTAATATACAATATGCTATGAAACTAATGGGGCATGAAGTGCAATGCTCATAAATAGTAGGGATGTACCTTAACCGACCTGAGTAAAACCAAGCGAGCTATTACTTGGAATCCCGATGAGATCCCCTCATCGATAAAGAGGTGGTCTACTTGCCAAAGGTAAACCATACTTTACCTTCCGGGAACAATACCCATTTCATATGAAGTAACCTTACTTACGGGAACAACACCCATTTCGGATTGGATTTTCACATATAAAATATCACATCATATCATATGATGTCTTCTCCTTACGGGAACAACACCTATTTCGGAGGCATCTTTTCTTATGAGAACAAGACCCATTTTGAAAAGGAACCTATGCTAGGCACATAACTTGAGGAAAGATAGGGAACACTCCTTCCATCGGTGCTAAGTCATCATCCCACAAGAATACTTATAATATACATACATATATATTTACATGGTTTTCATAGATGCAATTGTCATATTCCAAATCATTTAAATACATACTTAGTCTAAAGAAAACCAAACACTTATTCATAATAATTCATACTTAGGTTCAAATACCAAAATCATACTTCATAGTTAGAATACTCATGCATAGGAATAGCTCATTCATGTACAAGATGGTGCAACCACCCAAATGCTCAAAGAGCGATAATCATAGACATGTATGTGATCACATTCTAGTCATAACCAATATTTTATCAAAATCGTATCATAGAACATAATTGGGCTTAACCTACTTCATGATTTCCAAAATATCTCATGTCCATGAATGTGTATGCCATGAATGATGTGGGGAAAGAATGTGTAATTAAGATTCACTTTAAAATCAACATTATAATATGAAATTGAAGTGAAAATGTAATTAAATCCCTATTTGAAATCATAATATAATCACTCATGCATAAATAAGCATTAAAAGGGGACATGCATATTCATAATTTCATGAATCCAATGTAAATCATCATTTTATAATTAAATCAACTCAAAATCCATAAATAAACATAACCCATACATTATTGGAATTTACGGAATCATAATATTCAAAATCCCAAATTAAAGTAGGCAAAATTCATGTGATTTCTTGAAAATAGTTCGGGTCTCCTTGATTAGAAGTAACCAAGGATCAAAACCCACATACCTTTACCAAGATGAAGACAACCCCAAAGAATTTGAAGAAGAATTGAGTTCCCTTGCTCCCAAGATGAAAATTCCCAAGAGTTCTTTTGAGAGTAGTCTTTTAAAGAGTTTAAAATGTAAGGAGTGAGTTTTTAAATGTTTGAAATAAGATTTAAGCCTTTAGATAGTCAATGGATAGCATAGGAATTCCCAAAAGAACAATAGAATTACTAAATTTATGGGAATGTTATTAATGAATCGGATAGAAATTTTAGTCGAAGTCACATCACTTGAGGCCACACAACCCGTTTGGCACTCCACGGCTCATGTGGATAGCCCGCGAACCAACACTGAAACAAATTTTTTGAAAATTTGAGTCATGACTTAACACTTCGAATTTTGAACCTATGTCTCCCATACAGACGGCTTCACAGGCCGTGTGAAGCCACATGGTCCGTGTGACATACCCATGAGCCAAACTTAGAGAATTTCCACAAAATACTTAAGAGATGGTGATTTATACTTAGAAAAATTTCGCTGCGAAAGCTTCATGGAGGGCCTCAAGGCCCGTACCATGCCACACTATTCATGTGACTTGGGCGTGGCATGGTACTTATCTTAAAAAGACTTTCCCATGATGCGTATAAGGCCATACGGTTAGTCCCACGGCTAGTGGCAAGCCACACGACCCGTGGCACTGGTCGTGCCCCTGTGCTTGGCTCCAATAAGCTCCAAAAACACACAATGACGGCCAAGTATTGTACCACGGAGGGCAACACGGCCAGTGCCAAGGCGCACGGCTCATGCAACCCTCCCTGGGATAACACTTGGTCTAAATTTTGGTTGCAACGATTTTCTCAACGTCCAAAGACGTTGTACAACACCTGGGTCATTACATTATCTCTCCCTTGGGAGAACTCATCCCCAAATGTGCAAGAAAAAGGCATAAAAGGCTTGAATTAGAACACAAAACTTCCAAACACAGGATACCATGCATAACTCATTATTTGAAAATCACAAGGCACTTCAAAATAATGCCAAAACACAACAAAACCACTTAAAATATCATAAAATGATTTTAATGCACATGTAAACATGTCATGCCATGAGACTCAAGAATGAAAGAATTGGGACTAATTGGAAAAAGGAGAACCTGATACCTTAGGCTTGAGTAGATTGGAAAAGATAAGGATATCGCTTCATCATGTCTAACTCCGCCTCCCATGTAGCACTCTCCACATGTTGGTTCCTCTAAACCAACTTTATTGAAGCCACAATCTTGTTACAAAGTCGTTTCACTTGTCTATCCAGAATCTCCACCGGAACCTCCTCATAGGACAAGTTCTCCTCCACCTCAATGCCCTCCAAAAGGCACAATAGTGCTAGGATCACCTACAATATTTCAGCATAGACACATGGAAGATTGGGTGAATAGACATCAAATTTTGGGGTAACTCTACCCTATACACCACATTCCTAATCTGCTCAATAACTTCATAAAGGGCTATATACCGGGGAATTAGTTACCTTTTTTTGCCAAAATGCATCACTCCCTTCATAGGTGAGACTTTCACAAACACCCAATCCCCAACTTGGAATTCAAGATCCCTTTTCCTAGCATCTGAATATGATTTTTGGCGACTTTGGGGCGTCTTTAACCTCTCTCTAATCAACTTCACTTTCTCCATAGCCTCCATCACAAAGTCTAGGCCAATCAAAGCCATCTCCCTGAACGCAAACCACCCCACCGGAGACCTACACCTCCTACCATACAAGGCCTCAAACAAGGCCATACACTGCTAACATGGAAGCTAGTATTATAACCAAACTTGATAAGTGAAAAATGGTCATCCCAATTACCCTTAAACTCCAATACACAAGCCCTCAAAATATCTGAAACACCCGTCATGTGCTTTGGAATGCCCTATAATTGCAATTTTCATATATCTCAAGATCCACGCTTGATTTCAAAAATTTGACTTTATATTCTCGATTAGGGGGGAAAACTTAGTGGGAAATGAGTCTAACCTAGATTTTAGAAGAGCTGTAGTGAAAAATAATTTTCGCTAATTTTACGATTTCTAGTGGCTATATGCACCCATGGCGCGACGCGCCTGGGACGAGCCACTGTGCATTTCCAAGTCTAGGTCTGGTCCGCATCGCGCCAGGGGTGCAAACTTATGTAAATTTTTCCTTGGTTTTCTTTTTTCTCCCATGGGTATTGGGTTCATAGCCTCATGCCCACTTAAACGTGAAATATCTCATACATAGCCATTTTTCAACTCGATAGCTCACAGAACCCTCTCTAAGACTCTATCAATTCTCTCATTCAAATCTAAGGATCTCAAGCTCAATTTCGGAACCCAAGGACTCATTTCAAGCTCTAAGACTACTTTAAGTCCATTTCAAGGAATTCAAGGTTTAAGGTATGTGGGTCTTCATCCATGGATCCTTTCATCATGGAGCCCAACCTTCTCCTTTAGTGAACATTGCATGATTTAAAATGGTATTATCTATGGGTATCTCTTATTATGAATTATGAACATAAACTATGTTGGAGTTTTAGGATGTATTGAGTGATTATGCATGAATATCTATTTTAAGCTTATTCTATGAGTTGGTTTTGTCTATTGAGACTATGCATGATTTGTGGTATGAAACTATGAACTATTATGAGCTTTTGTGATGGATTTCAAGATACCCTAGATTAGGGTTTTACTATCATGTTGGTGGGTTGATTTGCATTGAGATTACTCATCTTGTTTTACTCTTGAATTGAATGATTTTGAACAAATATCATGAATCCACCATGTGTTTAATAAAATGACATGACAAGAATTCTCAAGTTACTGATAATCTATTACATGATTTACAAGTCAAGTGACTTCATGATGATTAAGGGTTTTCAAGAATGTATTGAATTCATGAAAAACATCTATGATTTCACAAGTATCAAGTTAAGCCCTATTTCAAGATTTTTACCTCTTGTGAGCCATTCATGTTAAAGCAAGGGATCGTGTGTGATTATGATCTATTTCTCATGTTCAAGTTAGGCTCACTAGTAGAGGTTTAAATGATCCTAGCAAGTACCCAAAAATGTGCCTCAAAAGTGCTCAGAATTGTAATTTTCATATATCTCAACATCCGTGTCTGATATCGAGTATCCGACTTTATATTTTTTATCAGGGGGCAATATTGAGTGGAAAATAGGTCTAACCCCAATTTTAGATAATCCATAGCGAAATTTGATTTTCCCAAATTTGCACAAAATAGTGGGGATCCGTGATGGTACCACGATGCATAGCCATTATGGACAAGTGTAAAATTTGCCTCCGCGAGGTCCATGTCGTGAACTAGATGCGGACTTGTGTATTTTGTAACCAGTGATTTTTATCTCGGTCCAAGGCTTTTTGGTCTTGGGCCTATGTCTTCCCATACGTGAAAATACCTATACTTAGCAATATTTCACCTTCATATCATACAAGACATTCCCCAATACACTTCAAAACACTTAGACAAATATGTTACTCAAAATTTAAGTGCCAAATCTCATTCCAAATCCTAAGGAAATCACTCAAGCTTCAAGTCTCCCTTTCCAGTGTTCATCAAGGATTCTCCAAAGTCAAGGTATGTGTGTTTCAACCATTGAGTCCTTTCATCCATGGTGCCCAAGCTTCGTTTTTACCTAAATCTTATGTTTCTAAGTTGATTTACTTATGGGTTTTACTTCCTATGAATTTGACTATAAGAGTGTGACTGTTTAAGCGTGTTTTGAGCTATGAATCTTGGATCTATCATAAGATTTGATGAAGGATATTGATGTATATTGCATGATGGTATTACCAAGTATTGGTGAGTGGTTTGACATTGGATTTTCTTGCATGACTTTGCTCTTGAATTGCATGGTTTTACACAAGTATTACACACCTGCCAAGTGTTAAATGTACGGTGATGGATTCTTGAGTTGTTGAAGGTCTAAAGTATGGCTTATGATTTGAATGATTTAAGGATGATGAAAGGAATGTATATATGTGTCATTTTCCTCTATATTATTGTGAGTTGACCAAGACTTGCTCCGGGGGTTGTAGGCCCGAGCAACCATATTGAGGGGTTGGTACCTCGATTGCCTCGCTCGGGAGGTAGTAGGCCCGTGCTACCATGATTGTTGGATATGTACCTCAATAACCACATTGAGGGGTTTGTACCTTGATTGCCTAGCTCGAGAGGTAGTAAGCCCGTGCTACCAGGACTGGGGGGTATGTACCCCAATAACCACATTGAGGGGTTTGTACCTCAATCGCCTCTGTAAAGGGGTGCTAGGCCTTGGATATTCTACATTGATGGTCACTTCTTACATACGTATTATGTTTTATGTAAGCATAATTTACTCTAAGCATCATCCATGCATGCCATATAGTTATATGCTTATTCATTGCCAATGTTTATGCATTTCGATTATGTTGCTTATCTCTCATTGCATTGCATCCTACATACTTTGTACATTCAAATGTACTAACACGTACTATATACATACATGATATTACCATGTAAAAACCAGAGCTCTCATTAATTCTCCTTCACGTGGCTAGACATATTATTCAAGTTAGCTTTGTTGGGTCCTTATGTCCGAGGACAACATCTATTTTCTTTCATTCTTATGCTTAGACTACATCTTATGTATTTTGGAATACTTATCTTCATTATTATGAGGGTGAGTTCGGTTGCTTGTCTTGGCCCCCGCTAAGTTCTATTTCTAGAGGTGTTATTGGACAAGTTATGTATTATGCTTGAGTTTTGAGTCATCTATGTTATTTAGGTATTATACTCTCTCCCTTAGTCTCAATTTCCCCTTGTTTATGTTTTCTCTTGTTGTTTATTTTGCATTCATGACCAAGGATGTGTGTATGATATGCTATGAGGCTTGTTTGGGGTCCATTCAGGTTCCCCATTCGCCGTGTCACATCTAGGTCCTAGTTTGTGTCGTGAAAAAAATTAGTATCAAAGCACTAGTTTGTTAATGGTCCTTGGAGTCCAACACACCGCGTTGATTAGAGTCTTATTCATGGTTATGAAGTGCGCCATGACTATGAATGAGAGGCTATGGTGCGTTCTTAGGAAATGTTTCCCTTCTTCTTGATCTATGTTGTGCGATAGCGTTAAGTTCCCTAAGGCTTATTTTTTTATTTTTATTGTTGTACTTCAGAATGTCTCAAGCTACTCAGGATGATGATATATCGAATGCGGAGGTTCGCAATGCTCTATGGGTATTGACCAAAATGGTGGAAAAATTGTCAACTCACCTCAATGAACAAGTGAGTGCCCCCGAGACTTCAAGTGGTAAGATGAGGAAGAGAAAGGGTAAAGAGGCCAAGAGGGCCTGTTTTGAAGGAAAGTTCTGGAGTCCCAAAGGTGGGGGTGGTGTGGTGCCTTATGCTAAGTGCCCAAGATGTGGTTGATGCCATAATGGCCCATGCTTGAAGGGTACGGATGCTTGTTATGGTTGTGGGGAGATGGTTCATAAGGTAAATGATTGTCCTCATAAATTTCTCAAAGGTAAAGGTGGTAATGGTGGAGGGCCTAAGCCCAAGTGCCTTACGTGTAGGAAGAACCACGATGGCTTCTCTTGGGGGAACTCTAGTGCTTGCTTTGGATGTGGTGAAATGGATCACAGTGTTATTGATTGTCTTTATGCTTGAAAAAGGTGTAAAGGTCGTCGACCTCAAGAACAAGGTGGTCATGTTGATCAAGAGGCTCAAGCAGTAGATGTGGCGCCCAATGTTATTACCAATATGCTGGAGTTTCCTTTGACTTTGATGTGTGTGCATTGGTGGGTCCGGGTGCCACTATCTCTTTCATTATCTCATTTGTTTGCTCATGGGCTTCATGTGTGTCCCAAGTTGTTGTGTGAACGTTTGTTGTCTACGTTATTGGTGAATTTATTGTTGCTAAGAATGTCCATAGGAATCGTTCTGTGGTCATATTGCATAGATCTTGCCAAGTGACTATGTTTAATTAGATATGGTGGATTTTGACATTATACTCGAGGTGGATTAGTTGCATGCATAATAAGTCTCCTTTATTGGTAGGACCCGTGGAGTTAGATGCCAAGTCCCTAGTGAACCCATTCTTGAGTGGGAAAATCATGATCTGATGGTCAAGGGTAGATTCATTTCTTGCGTTGAATCCTATGAGTTGTTTCCTAAGGGAAGTCTCTACCATGTTACAGGGGTTAGAGATGTTGGGTCCAAGTTCCTTCCTATAGGGTCGATTTCGGTGGTTAATGAGTTCCTTGATGAGCTTCTCGGTATTTTTTGTATAGGAGAAGGTTGGTTCCCTTAGAAAGTGTATTGATTACCGGCAACTTATTAGAGTCACCATAAAGAATGAGTACCCCCCTCCTAAGGATGTATGATCTATTTGACCAACTTTAATGGGCTAGTCACATCTCTAATATTAATCTTTAGTCCGAGTTTTGTCCCCAAGTGAGGACAAGGGTAGGTGATATCCCTAGGTGCCCTTTAGGGCTAAGAATGAGCATTTTGATCCATGAAGGAGTTGATTGGTTGACCAATGCACCATAAATGTTTGTGGGTTCCATGAACAGGGTCTTAAAACCCTATCTTGGCATGTTTGTGGTAGTCTCTAGTGATGAAGTATTGATTTATTTAGAGTATGTGGCTCATTTGAGAGTAGTTCTACAAAGATTAAGAAAAGAGAAGGTGTGTGCTAGGCATGAGAAATGTGAATTTTTGTTGAAAGAGGTTGCCTTTCTAGGTCATGTGGTGTCAAGGATGGTGTAAAGGTGGATACTAAAAAGACAAATGTTAATAGAAATTGGCCTAGACCATTGACTCCATCGGATATTAGAAGTTTCTTGGGCTTAGTGGGTTACTACCAGAGGTTTGTGAATGAGTTCTCTTCTATTGCTTCTCCTATGACCAAGTTGACTCGAAAGAAGGCTAAGATTTTACAGATCGAGGAGTGTGAAAAGAGTTTCCAAACCTTGAAGGATAATCTTATCTCCGCTCCTATCTTATCTCTACCGAAAGGGTTGGAAGGGTTTGTTATGTGATGCCTCCCAAATTAGTTTAGGTTGTGTTTTGAAGCGAAATGTGAGGCGATAGCCTATGCTCTTAGACAATTTGAGATGCATGGGAAGGATTATCCTATCTATGACCTTGAGTTGGCAGCCAGAGTTTTTGCTTTAAAAATTTGACGTCATTATAGTATAGCGTGCATGTTGATGTGTTTACCGATCACAAGAGTCTTCACTAGATGTTCACCCAAAGGATCTTAACTTGAGACAATGAAGGTAGTTAGAACTTCTTAAGGATTATGATATGAGTGTGCATTATCGACCCAATAAGATTAATATTGTGGTCGGTGCTTTGAGTAGGGTGTCCCTGGGTAGCCTAGTTCACATTGATGGTGGTAGAAAAGGGGTGGTAACGAAGGTCCACCGGTTGGCTAGATTGAGGGTTAGGTTGGAAGAGGTTCACTATGGTGGTATTGTGGTTGTTGGTGGTTCAAAAATATTGCTTGGTTGATGAGCTAGAACTAAAGCAAGATCTTGATCCCTCTTTGTTAGAATTGAAGGCTTTGGTGAGCGATGGCAAGGTGGAGGTTTTCTCCCAAGGGGGAGAAGGTGCCCTTAGGTACTAAGGTATGTTGTGTGTGCCTAGTGCTGATGACTTGAGAAAGAAGGTTCTTGATGAGACTAATAAGAGCTACAATTCTAGCAATGGTATGGCTCCTTTTGATGCCCTCTATTGTAGCTTTGTAGATCATCGGTTGGATGGTTTAAAATGGGAGAAATGGCTTGGTTGGGTCCGGATCTGTTTAGGGAGGCTATAGAGAAGGTAAGGTTGGTTAGGGAAGGGTTAGAAACAGTTCAAAGTTATTTAAGATCCTATGTCAATGTGATGAAAAGGGATCTTGAATTTAAAGCTATTGATTGGATCTATTTGAAGTTTTCACCCATGAAAAGTGTGGTCCGGTTTGGCGGGAGAAGGAATTGAGTTTAAGGTTTCTGAGTCCTTATAGAGTTTTTAGGAGACTGGTGAGGTTGCATGCGAATGGGTATTGCCTATGGATATTGATAGGGTTCGTCCGATTTTTCTTGCTTCTAGATTGAGGGGATGTGTTGATGACTTTAGTGCTATAGAACTCTTTGAGGTTGTGGGTGTTGTGGAGGATAAGATGTATTAGGAGAAGATCCCGTTGGAGATATTGGATGGATGGATTGAAAAAGTTGACTAATAAGGATGTAGTGCTCGTCAAGGTCCTTTGGAAGAATCATCAAGTCGATAGTCTCTCTCGGGGAGACGGAGCGGGCATGGAGAAGCAATATCTGGACCTCCTTCATTCTATTCAAGCTTATGATAACAAATTGAGTCCTTTTTATGATTTTAAGTCTTAAGTCTCAACCCTCATGTCATTTGCATACATTCATGTCTATATTGACAAGTTCATGGTGATTTTAACATTTATGTTGAGATTTTGAAAATGGTGTTTAAGTATGTTGATGCATTCTTGATGGGGATTACTTGTTCATGATTTCTCTTCTTATATATGTTTCTTTGACATTCAGCAACGAATGATAGGGAGAGACATTGAAATGACCCCAAAAAGTGCCCGAAAATGTGCCTCAAAAATGTCTGAAATTGTAATTTCAATATATCTCAACATCCGTGCGTGATATAGAAAATCGGACTTTATATTCTTGATCAGATGAAAAAATGAGTGGGGAATGGGTCTAACCCCGATTTTAGAGCAACCGTAGCAAAATTTTATTTTTTCAAGTTTGTGCAAAATAGTGGCGATCCGCGAGCTGCCGCGACGCACAGCCGTCACGGACCAGTGTAAAATTTGCCTTTGCGATAGGTTCGCATCGTGGACCAAACACGAACCTGTGTATTTTGTTGCCAGAGATATTTATCTCCGTCCAAGGCTTTTGGGTATAGGGCTTAAGTCTTCCCGTACGTGAAAATACCTATACATAGCCATATTTCACCTTCATATCATACAAGACATTCCCCAATACTCTCCCTAACACTTAGACAAATATGTGGGTTTCAGCCATTGGGTCCTTTCACCCATGGTATCCAAGCTTCCTTTTTACCTAAATCTCATGTTTCTAAGTTGATTTACTTATGGGTTTTACTTACTATGAATTTGACTATGAACTATGTTGGGGTTTTATAAAAGTGTCTCTTTTTAAGCATGTTTTGAGCTATGAATCTTTGATCTATCTTGAGATTCGATGAAGGTTTTTGATGTATATTGCATGATGATATTGTCATGTATTGGTGGGTGCTTTTACATTGGATTTTCTTGAATGACTTCACTCTTGAATTGCTTGGTTTTACACCAGCATTATACATGCGTCAAGTATTTGATAAAATGCCCGGTTATGGATTGTTGAGTTTTTGAAGGTCTAACGTATGGCTTATGATTTGAATGACTCTAGGATGATAAATGGAATGTATATATGTGTCATTTTCCTCTATAAGTGTTGTGAGATGACCAAGCCTCGCTCGAGGGGTTGTAGGCTCGAGTAACCATATTGAGGGGTTAGTACCTTGATTGCCTTGCTCAGGAGGTGGTAGGCTCAGGTAACCATATTGAGGGGTTGGTAACTCGATTGCCTCTCTCAGGAGGTAGTAGGCTCATGCTACCATTATTAGGGGGTATGTACCTCAATAACCACAATGAAGGGTATGTACCTCGATTGCCTTACTCGGGAGGTAGTAGGCCCGTGCTACCATGACTGTGGGATATGTACCCTAATAACCACGTTGAGGGGTTTGTACCTCAATTGCCTCTCCAAGGGGGTGCTAGGCCTTGAATATTCTACATTGATGGTCACTTCTTACACACGTAGTATGTTTTATGTAAGCATGATTTATTCTAAGCATCGTCCATGCATGTCATATTGCTATATGCTTATTCATTGCCTATGTTTATGATTTAGATTATGTTGCTTATCTCTCATTGCATTGCATCCTACATAGTTAGTACATTCAAACATAGTAACGCATACTCTATGCCTACATAATGTTACCATGTAGGAACCAGAGCTCCCATTGATTCTCCTTTACAAGGCTAGGCAGATTGTTCAAGTTAGCTTTGGTAAGTCCTCATGTCCGGGCACAACATATACCTTCTTTCATGATTACGCTTAGACTACATCTTGTGTATTTCATAATACTTATAGTCATTATTATGAAGGTGAGCCCGGTTGCTTTTCTAGGACCTCGCTAAATTCTATGCCTTGAGGTGTTGTTGGACAAGTTATGTATTATGCTTGAATTTTGACTCATCTATGTTATTTAAGTACGAAACTCTCTCCCTTAGTCCTAATTTCTCCTTGTTTATGTTTTCTCTTGTTGTTTATCTTGCTTCTGCGACCAAGGATGTGTGTATGATATGCTAAGAGGATTGTTTGGGATCCCTTCGGGTTCCCCGTTCGCCGTGTCACAACTAGGACCTAGTTTGGATCATGACAGAGGTCAAACATGTTTATGAGCTACTTAAGTCATGTTCTTACTAGCACATGTTTATGAGGTCAAACATGATTATTTCATGTCTTCTGTGGGATTTGACTTAGCACCGATTGAGGCTTAAGATGGGGGCTCAACTCAAGGGGTCCTTATATAAAGTCTTTAGTCTCTAAACTATGTGTCACCATAGGATTATGATTATTACCCTTGCTATACTAGTGGAACCACTACAACAAATTTAGTATTTAGCTACGACATAAAATTTATCACAAATTGTTCATTTTCTGTGGCAAAAGTTATATATCGTGTTTAAATACACAAGTTACATATTTTATTGACGAAACACAGAAATTCGTAGTAAATATTTGGTCCACTAAAATTTTCCACAAAAATAAGTTGGCGCCATTTATTGAGTAACATTTAACCACAAATGTTGAATTATTAGGGACGCATTATTTTATCACTAATAATTCACCCAATTGGTGACAAATAATTAATTGTCTTAAATCTAATTAAATTCTAGACATAGAAAACTTTTGTCACAAAAAGAATGTAGATACAATAGTGACAAATTATAATTTGTAGTTAAAAATTATAAGTTTTAGCCATGAATTCTTATGTTTAATGGTGACCTTCAAGTTTCGTCAGTAATAGTAAAAATAATTAGTAACGTTTATTTTATTGTCTCTAAACAACACATGATTTAGTGACAATAAAGTTGTCGCAAAATATGTAATGTTTTAAATAGTGACGAATTGAAATTTGTAGTTGAATGATTCAACTACGACTTAAGTGCACCTTTTGTGCTGGTGTGACATCTTTATCTTGGTAAGTTGATTGTATTTGTACCTCATGCGGTATCATGTATATTTTTAATTTTTTTTCAAAATACTTTTTTAAAAAATCATATTTTAATCTTTTTTATTCTTTTTACCTTGAATATAAATAAGTTAATACATGCATTTTTTTAAAAAAAAAAAATTGCCTTGCCTGTATTCAAACTTTTTCAATTTTTTTTACCTTCATTCTTTTTTCTCTTTTTACTATTGATTTTATTTATATTTTTGTCGTTTCTTTTGATTTAATTGCAAATGTTTTATAATTAAATAAGTAAATTTCAAATGGATATAAAGTAAAGAAAATCAAATAAAACAGAAAAAAAATAAAACATACAAATTAAAGGACAGTTTCATTTATTTTTTAAAAAGTTATCATAGTTTTTTAAAAATAATTAAAACTTAAAACATAAGAAATTAATGAAAGAGAAAAAAATAAAAAGCTTGAAGTGAGAAGGAAATAAATAATTTACAAAGAAAGAAATAAAAATAATCAAAATACATATAAATTTTATATCAATAATTATGTATACTAACTTGTTATAAAAGGAATAATTAAAAAAAAAGACATTGTCTACTTTTTTTGCTCATCAATTGCTTTCAATGCGTCCACATTTAAGGTGTATTTATTCTATGCATGTATGGTGTATTTATTCTATTTTAAAATAGTTTAGGAGGTAAAAGGAGACTAGTTAAGTTAAGGCGTGTTGTTGAGATTTTGATCATAATTATGGAGGATATTTATGCCTTTTTCCTTTATTATATAGAGTTGACAAATAATTTTTCAAGCGCTTTTTATACAACAAGACGAAATCATGAGGTAATCCCCAACTATATCTTGTAAAAAGGCAAGCATCAATACAAATGTATTTCTTAATGAGAGTAAAAGTTATAATATGTTATCACTACCCAATTCCTCAGGCTGTGATGGCATCAACCCTAGCCTACCAGTAGGTAAGCCTAACCCGTAGCCTGGAGCCTTAGGCAATGGGCTATCCCGCAAAAGACAACCATAAGAAGTAAAAGCTGTCACAACGAGAAGGAGAAGTACAAATCACTATTATCATAACAATCAACAACTATTCTATACAAACCAAACAAGGTAAGCATATATAAATTATGTATGTACAGTTATTAATTTTTTATAATATATACAAATCAAATATATTAGCAAATTTCATACTAATAGCTAAAAGTAATGATTTTTTCATAATTTATACAAATCAAATGTATCAATAAGTTATATACAAATAGCTAGGACAAGCATCGACAAAATTTGAATCTAAACAATTGGGAATCGAATTATACAAATTCTAATAAATTTAATCAAATTGCAGTCACGTACGATAATTAACAAAAATTATAGCTAAAGTACATAATGAATATTGAATATTTGTCATTTCACATAATTTTTTCTTTTTCTATTTCATTCTCGGTGCTTCACATTAATTTTGTCCAAATTAAAAAAAAAAATTAAGAGATACTTTCTCCGTCCTATATTAATTTTCTATTTGTTTTCACGTTTCTTACAAAATTACAAATAAGAAGGATAATTTTACAGATCTAAACCCTTAGACCGTGTTTGGAAGAACACCCTGGTAATTGGATTTGGTGGAATTTGGTGTAATTACATTGTCTGTCCTGTTTGGTAAGACAGGTAATTATATGGTCAGTAGGTAATTGGGTGTAATACACTTTCCAATTCACAGCGGAAAATGTGAATTGCAGGTAATTACATACTGATTAATTTTTAATTTCTTTCTTTTATTTTTATATTTTTATTTATTTTTATTTTGACTATTTTAAATTCTTTTTGTTTTTATTATCCTAATTTTTTTCTAAAATTATATTTTATTTTATAATATTTATTTTTCATTTCTTTCTTATTCTCAATCTTTGTCATGTGATTCCATACAATTGTTCACATTATCTTTGTTTATTCTATATTTTATTTTATTTTTTACTAGCATGATTTTATCAGCATTCTAATTTTTAAATTAAAGTTGAATTCATTATTGGATAAAGTTATAAATATACATATTTTTTTCATTTAAATCATATTAAGGAATGTTATATTGAAATTTGACATAAGAGTATTTTGTTAATTTTTTTTATTTTGAATTTAAAACTTATGTTATACTTTTTAGTTTCATTTGTTTTTGTAGTATTGACTTGATATCTCACATTACAAGCCATTTGTTTCTTTTAGTTATATTAGAAATATTATTTTTTTTATCAAATATTTTAACAATTTTACTATGACATTATATTTATAATATTTAATATTTTTTCAAACACACATTTCATGATGTTCCCATAGAACTTATATTTTTAGTTTTTATAATTAATTTAATTAAAATATACTAATTTAAAAAATATAAATTAATTTCTTTAATGATATTAGTTAAAGAATATATATTTACTATTTAATATATTTTTAAAGGATAATATATATCTTAAATATTTTATTTAATATTATTTATGAATATCTATATTTGTCTACTATAAATTTT
>JAPFFP010089074.1:0-21193 GCA_026153255.1 Solanum medicagineum
TTATCTTATATGTTTTATAAGATTCTGTTTGACGAATAAGACAATTATTTAGGACATCTCATTATTACGGTGGGTCATTCATATTCATTATGTTGATGTGAATTATCTTGTGAAATAATAATAGAATTTTTTTCAGACATTTAAATTTTATAATCTAATTAAACTTCTTACTTTGAACATATAAAAGCTACTAAGAGTAAAATTTGTAAAACAGAGTCGATTTTATGGGAAATCTTTCAAGAAGTTATGAAGGTAATCACGTATTGCTGAATAGAGCTTGCACTTTGCACAAATTAAGTATACATGTAATTCACTTTGTTTTAGTGAAAGGATGCGTTAAACAAAGTATCCACTTTGTTTTAGTGGAGGAACGCATTAAATAGAGTACCCACTCCATTTATTGGAGGGATATGTTAAACAAAATACCCACCTTGTTTTAGTGGAGGGATACATTAAATAGAGTATCAACTCTGTTTAAGTGGAGGAACGTCTTAAACAGAGTGAAAACAGAATATCCACTCTGTTTAAGTGGAGAGACACGTTAAATAGAGTATCCACTCTGTTTATGTGGAGAGACGCGTTAAACCAGATATCCACTCCGATTTTTGTGGAGAGACCTATTTCCTATTTCTTGACCTATAAAATCCTACTATGCGTTCTACGGCTTCGCCGGGGCACCTAGGACTCTTGGCGGGCTTGTTATGGACTCACTAGTATGATTTTTCGAGAAAGTTATGCCGGAGCCCCCGACAGCGCCAACTTCCATGGGCTAACATCCACAAAAGACAACTGAAATTGCATGTTTCCTGTTCCTGGATCCAAAAGATCCTATTAAGCATCCTATAGTTCCGTCGAGCTACCTGGGACTCTTGATGGGTTCATTACGGACCAACTCGTACGATTTTTTAGAAAAGTTGCATCGGAGCCCTTGGCAACGCCAGATTCCGTGGGCTAACACCCACATACAATTGTCGAAATCGTCTGTTTCCTATTCCTTGACCTATAAAATTCTACCAGGTGTCCTTCGACGCCAACAGGCCACCTTGGACTCTTGGTGGGCTCGTTATGAACCCACTTGTATGATTTTTCACGAAAATTGCGCCGAGGCCCCCGGCAGCGCCAGATTTCGTAGGCAAACACAAAAAAAAAACTATTGAAATCGCCTGTTTTTTGTTCCTTATCCTATAAAATCCTACCAAGTATCCTTCGACTCTGTTGGGGAGCCCGGGACTCTTGGCAGACTCGTTACATAGCCACTTATATGATTTTTTGGGAAAATTACGTCGAAGCCCCTAGCAGCGCCAGATTCTGCCGGCTAACACCTACAAAAACTACTGAAATCGCCTGTTTCCTATTCCTTGGTCCGTAAAATCCTATCAGGCATCCTCTAGCACCGTCGGGACACCTGGGGCTCTTGGGGGCTCGTTATGAATCCACTCGTATGATTTTTGGGAAAATTTGCGTCCGCTAGATTCTATGGACTAACACCCATGAAAAACTGCAGAAATTGTTTGTTTCTTGTTCTTTGTCCCATAAAATACTACCAGGCGTCCTCAGGCGCCGCCGGGCCACCTAGGACTCTTAGCGGGCTTGTTACGGACCCATTCATATGAATTTTCAGAAAAATTGTGCCGGAGCCCCAGGCAACCACAGATTCCATGGGTTAACACCTACTAAAAACTATTAAAATCACTTGTATCCTGTTCTTTGGCCCATAAAATCATATCAGGCGTCCTTCGACACCGCCGAGGCACTTGGGACTCTTGGGGGGCTCGTTATGAACCCACTAGTATGATTTTTCAAGAAATTTGTGTTGGAGCCCCCGACAGTGCCGAATTTCGTGGGTTAACCCCAATAAAAAAAATTGTCAAAATTGTCTATTTCCTGTTCCTTGGCCATTAAAAGCATACTCAGCGTTCTCCGGCGTCGCTAGGCCACTTGGGACTCTTGGTGGGCTTGTTATGGACCCACTCGTAAGTTTTTTCAAAAAAGTTGCGTCGGAGGCCCGACAGCGCCAGATTTCGTGGGCTAACATCCATAAAAAATAGCTAAAATTGCCTGTTTCCTGCACCTGGGCAGGGGCCCAGGCTCATAAAATTCTACAAGACGTCCTCCGGCGCCATCCACCTGGGACTCTTGGCGGACTCGTTACGGACCAACTCGTATGATTTTTAGGAAAGCCGGATTCTTTAACAGCGCCAGATTCCGAGGGCTAACACCCAAAAAAATTGCCGAAATCATTTGTTTCCTATTCTTTGGTCCATAAAATCCTAGTAAGCGTCCTGCAGAGTCGCCGGGCCACCTAAGACTCTTGGCAGGCTCGTTACGGACCCACTTATATGATTTTTCAAGAAAGTTGAGATGGAGCCCCAACAGCGTTAGATTTCATGGGCTAATACCTACAAAAAACTGCCGAAATCGCATATTCCCTTTTCATTAGCCCATAAGATCCTACTAGACGTATATATACATGCTTTTCAATGTAGAATTGAAAAAAATACATGTTTTAAATGTTATTAAAAGATTAAAAAGAATTTTAAAAAGTACTATTAAAAGTTATATTAAGCTCACGTAAAGTTAATTGACATTAAGAGACATCAAGAAAAGAATATTCAATTAGTTTTGTCAACTGCACACACATGAGTACTATATAACATATACTCCTTTTATGCCGGGATATCCTTTTCTTTTTGGTTCGTGTCAAAAGAATGTCATTTTACTCTAATTGGAAACAATTTTTTGCTTTAAAATTTTCTTTTTACCCTTAATGAAATGAATCTCAACCACACAAATTTCTCAAAATGATTTTACACCACAAGTTTCAAAAATTTTACTTTTTTTCTTAAATATTGTGCCAAGTCAAAGAACGTTATATAAAATGGGATGGAGGGAGTATTTGATTTGATACCTTGTTTTTTCTCCTTTTTTGGATTGACTAGTTAAAAAGCCAACAAGGAAGTCGTCATTGACTGGAGTATTTTATTTCACAATAATTTTTTTTTACAAATTAAAGTTAATGGGAGTCAAAGCTGAGTTATTAGTCACTCATTATAAAACATCAAAATACTAAAATAAAAAGATCTCTTATATATGGAAACTTATTACATACATTAGCAAATTTAAATTTGTAATTATAAATTTTCCATAAATAATATATTCTCTAAATATTTTCTATTTTTGTCACAAAAGGACTATAAATAATACCCCAAATCAACATTTATTAAAACAAATATACATCAAAATCTCTCCAATGGCTTTGTGCAAGTCCTACTCATGTCTTCTCTTGGTATTTCTAGCTATTATTGGTTTGACTGTTGCAAGAAATTTTGGTAATAATTTTTAATGCATTTTATGTTGATATATATTATTTATAAAAATTTAGTGTATATAATTCTTTTATTTTTTGGGGGACAGATGAAAAAAATGTGTTTTGCTATGATTTGTGCACAAAGAAGTTCTTCAACAACGAGTGCTTGGCGTTTTGCATAGCGAGATCCTATAATTATGGCACTTGCGTTCTAGATCCAAAGTCTCAGTTATTCAGTTGTTGTTGCCAGAGTTGAATTTAGTACACAAAAAATTCATCTTCTGATTTATGTTTTAATGTCACCCATAATATTATTGACGAAAAATTAATATTTTCCCTATGACAGTTGTTCTATTTATTTATTTATTTGCACTTTTTTTGGCTCCATGGTCACGAATATTGTGGATCTTAATATATGATCAGGACTTTCATCTTATTGGTGACGATTTGACTCCTAACTTTATAATCTTCTTCCCTATTTTTCTTTCTTTTACCTCCAGTAAAAAAAAATATGATTTTAAATTAAAATATGAAACGATAAAACCTACTCCCTCTATTTCAAATACACTTTTGTTTTGAATAGTATCAAGTCAATTTTCAGCTTATAATCAGTGATTTATATTAAACTAATAATTCATTTTATTATGATTAAGTGTAAGTATGCATTAATTAATCAAAATTAAATAATGTAAATGTATATTCAAACACATAATTAT
Source organism: Solanum medicagineum (assembly GCA_026153255.1). Lineage (NCBI taxonomy): Eukaryota > Viridiplantae > Streptophyta > Magnoliopsida > Solanales > Solanaceae > Solanum > Solanum medicagineum. The sequence goes on from JAPFFP010089074.1 coordinate 4,024, forward strand.
ACATTTATTAATTTGATAAAAATATTTAATCAATCAATATAGAACGACACTAAATTATAGAAAAAATTACTCTTGGACCTATCACTTCCCTCTCACTAATACATCCATAGCCCTCTCTCGGACACATAAATCCCCTCTCGGATATATCACTTCCCTATGTATCTTGATGCATCCCTCTCTTATGTATCAAGATATCTGTCGATGTATTCAGAAGTCCAATGATGTATCTCAAAATTCATAAATTTTAAAGTATTTTTGTAATTTAGAAAAGAGTAAGGAAGTAATGTAATTAACTCTTAACATAATGAGATTTATGTAAATTATATACTCAATCAATATTCTTTTTTTCTTCTGGGCGGAGGGTTTAATTAAATTTTTTTTATATAGATTAAAAGAAAAAAAATTATAATTTTAAAATAAGTATATAAAAAAATAAAAGATAATAATATAAAGGTAGAGTTAGATATTTAAAAAAGGTCAATTAGGAAAATAAACAAACTTATCTATTCAGAGTAATGATGGCAAATTGTCACCTCTGTATGGTATATTATGTTTGGCAGTACTTTTTTTTCTTAATTAGTATGTTGGCAATACTTACTTTAGTATATAGATCTCTTAGTTTAGGTCTGTAATATATAATTTTCCATAAAAGATGGATTCTTTATATATTTTCCTTTTAAATCGATCGCAAAGAACTATAAATACGATCTAAAATCTACAATTATTAAAGCAAATATAAATCAAAATTATTGCAATGTCTTTGTGCAAGTCCTACCCATGCCTTCTCTTGGTATTTCTAGCTATTATTGGTTTGGCTATTGCAAGAAATTTTGGAAACAATTTTTACCAAATTTATTTTGCTCCTTAAATTTTTAAAAATATTTTATATTCATTTTAAAAAAATAATACAGTCGCTATTTCTGTGTCTTTTCCTTTTTCTCCATATCTAGTTTATTCTGCTTATGGGTTTTTGAGACGAGTTTTTTCAGAATACAATCTCTCTGTCTCTATGAGGTAGCGGTAAGGATAAAATTTCACTGAGTATATTATTATTGTTTTAAAAGGAATTGAGTTCATTTTGCTACGCCTATGTGCAAATACATTTTCGAACGACGATTGCTTGTCATTTTAAGGAGATCCTTTAATGATGGTGCTTGTGTTCAAGATAGTGGGGAACTCACTTGTTTCTGCAACTCTTGATTAATATATAGTAGATGAGAAAAAAGTTACTTCTTATTTAGATATTTATTAATGAAACATTGATATATTTCTATTAGAAAAATGTTTTTATTTTTGCACTTTTTCTATTTGTTATATGATTGATATAGTGGATCATAAATTCTTGGTATATATTCATAGCATTTTGATTGAAATGTGATAAACTCTTTTTTATATGTTTAATATATAGAAAAAGGATAAAAATATCACCTAACTATCCATTATGGTTTATAAATGCCCTTCGTTATACTATTAGCACATGTTTGTCCTTGTCGTACCCCTTCATATTATTTTTCTTACCATATAATATCAATGAGGAAAATAATTGCATAATCCTACTTACTAGGAGCGTGCACCATCAACCCTCTATTAGGGAATTGCTATACATGACTAATCTTAGGCTTCTGCTCAAAAATACAATATATAGTTGGAAAATCTATTAAAAAAATTTAATTATTAATGAAATTTGATGTTTATTAAACTTATGTCCAACTAGATTTTTTAATAAATATTTAACGAACTAAACGTATTCTTGATCAAATTGAATAGGTTAAGATTTCTATTCAAAGCCAACTCTTATGTTAAAGATGTTGAGTAATGTGACAACAATTTTATTAAAGAAACATACCCAAAATCAATGAGGAACATGTCTTTAAATACACATTATCTTTTAAAAAATTTGTACTTATTATATAACAAACACAAAATAATAACTTTGTAATAAATCGCCTGAATTTTTGTATAAACGGTAGTATAACATTAGAATAAATATTGTATTAAAAGCATGAAGATCCTTAGAAATGTTGTTTGAACTTTTTATCCTTCATTAAAAGACTCCTCTTTAGACAAAATCGTCTTTTCACCATTTTTTTTCAATTATTATATTGTTATTTTAATAATATTAAGTATCAAATATAATAAATATAATAAAAATAAAATGGAGAATATGTCTTTATTATGGTTAAATTCTTATAAAAAGAATTCTTTTTCAACTAAAATAGACTTGATCCAAAAAAAAAATAGTAAAAAAAAACTTTCAATAAGAATTAAAAAAAGTTTTTTTAAAAAAAATCAAAAGAAAATCTTGAAAAAATTCCCAAAAAAGGTTTGAAAACTATCCAAAAAATTGCCTTGATAAAAAAAAATAGTAAAAAATATTTCAAAATAATAATTAAAAAAACGTTTTCTTTTTAAGAAATGTCCAAACAAAAACAAATAAAAAGTCCAAAAAAAAAGTCTAAAATATGTCCAAAAAAATAAAAAGACCTCCAAAAAATCTGAAAAAAGGTCAAATTTTTCTAGTAACAATTTATCTAATATTTAGCATTGAAATAATCTAACACGTGAAATATAAAGTTGTACAAATTCAATACTAATTCCAATTAGACAATAACACTAAACACATATTATCTATATAAGGAATAAATTTATTCATGTCAAAGCAATACACTTATACACTGATAAATTTAGAGATAATAATTTTTTTCCTCTTTTATAATATTATATTATCCCGTAATTTATATGTGTGTTGGTTGATAATTTGTCTGTATTTTTATTGATTTCAATTTTTGTTCAAATGTATGCATGCTTGAAAGAAATATATGCGATTGTTTAAAAATTGAAGGAGCTTTCAGAATACAACTCTACAACCCCTACCTAAAGGCTAAAGGAACCATAAATTGGTATTTAATATAAATTATAGCATTTCAAATCAGAGATCCTATAGTGTGAGATTCAAGTTTCGTCAGAGCTCTAATGCAGACACCAACTACCAAATGAGAAAAAAAAAGAGAGGATATACATAGAATTAGAAGTACATTCAATTATTTTGTCAATCTTTATTGTCAAATAAAATGAAATTGATTTACATCCTACGATAAAAATAGCAAAATAACATAATTCTAAACTTGATTATATGAGATAATAATATTTACGTAATTATTTTAGTTGTGTGCTCAATGATATAATTTACATCTGTAATAATTTATTTATTTTTTATATATTTTTTATTAATTGATGCATTATGCACATGTATAACATGTACACTAGTAAAGCAAAATATGTTTAGATTTATTTATTTACATATGCACGCTTCCTTAATTTGGATGAGTATAATATAAGTTTGGTGGATGAATGGTTTAAATTCTCTTTGATGGATCATTCCCCCTACTTTTGTATAGCAAACAAATTTTATTTGCCCTCAATGCTTATATCATATTGATTGTGATTTAATTAAAAATAACAATAATTGTTTTTCATGTAGGTTGGAAGTACTTTTATTTTTTCATGTTCCTCGTAATCAAGATTAAGTGATTTACGTCAAACTAATTAAATTTATTATGATTAAATAATTTTATATAGTAAAATCTATAATGATTAATTTTGATCAAGTAATATAAATATATTCAAATAATAATTTAATGTAAGCATCAGGTACGAATAAATATTTACGTTTTGTAAATTAGAATTGATAATTTTGTGTTATTCTCGTCTTTCGGTCCATTACATAGAAGTAATGAATGTCTCTCAATGGAACTCATTTTTTTAATTAATTTTTGAGCTCAGAGGCTCCTTTTATTCAACTTAAAAGAAAAAGTCCATACTAACAAAAATATAACTGAAATTAAGAAACCTACGGCCCACTTCTAATATACTCCAACCTGGCCCACTATCCTGTAGATATTTTAGACTAGCCTCATTTCTAGACTCTTCACTTGACCCTCCACCACCTTTCCTTACAATGGCTTCAAGCGTTTGGAGTGCGCTTCTTTTCCCATTGTTGTTGTGCATCGGATTTCGAGCTCTCACCGATGATGTTCTTCCGTTCTTTCAACATCTTCAACAGAGTATATCCCTTCGATTTTATCCTTTTTAAATTTATTTCCTTCATCTTTTTCACCTCCAGTCTTGCTTTCAGATGGAAGATCAGTGACTACACCCGTTGCTTCTTATGGATGCTCTGATGTTTCCTTCTTCCTCGACATCAGGTACATCTGTTGCTTTCTTTCCCTTCTTTAGACTTGTGTACGACTTCCTTTTTGGCTTTGCCGATGGTGGATGCAGAGGATCTAATGTTGAGGATGTTGAGTTCCCACCTCCTGACCCTATCCCTGTTGCAGCTCAGGAATCCTAATTTAGCTAAGTCCATTTGTTTTGTTGACTAACCTTTTTTGTCTTCTGTCACTTCAAACGGCAGATTCGTATGTATTAGGCTTCGATAGTGGTTGTGGCAAAGTTCCTTTTGTGTATATCTGTGATATTTGCTCTGTTGTAAATTTTGCATGTCTACCTAGGGTTGTACAAAATTCGGGTCAAATTGTTAACTCGAACAAAATTTTTGGGTTATTGGACTATTGGGTTGGGTTATTGGCTTATTGGGTCGATTAATAGTTTATAAAAAATTTTTTATGGGCTACCGATTATCGATTCGGGTTGGCCGAATTAATTGTCGGATGACCCGACGACCCGATATCCACCCGATAGCTGTATAGTTATTATATTTCAATATTCCAACATTGTTTTATACTTATAATAATATAGTTTTAAGTTATATACTTCTTCCCCAACATTATAACTTATTACATTCATTTATTTTCATCTTTTCACTTTTCTGTTTTCATTTTAACAATTAGAAATTTAGGGTTCTAACTTATTGTGATATAGATTGTAATTAGCTATTAGTAATAGAAATATTGATCGTGCAGGATGAGGTGTGTTCTAATAGAAGTATCAAGTATGTAGTTGCACTGTTATTTCAACCATTTCTTAAAAACAAGTTGTTACAAGTTGGAAAAAAAGGGGTTGAAATTGTTGTAGTGCCGAAATTGAACTTTTGCTAATTGATATGTGGAGCTGGACTGCACTGTGCAGTTGAAGTTGCACTTCTGTAGAAAGGAAATTGAGTTATAAATTTTAAACTTTTAATTGTTAATGGTTTACTCGATAATCGAATCGATAAAGATTAATAATCGATAAATCGATAGCTGATAAATAGATATCTTAATGGTTTAGCACATCTATAAGTTGATAACCAATAAATAAAACCAATAATGTTCAAAATTGAACTGAATAACCTCATACATAGCCCTATGTCTACTTGTCTTAACAAAATTGCTTCTGACTCTCTAGTGTCATCCCCATTTTGTACTTCTATCATCGAATCTTTTGCCAGCTTGCATAATTCAATTAGCCCCTAAGGTTGTATGTATAAATATCTGTGATGATTATATTGTTGCTTGTTGTGTACGACTCTTATTAATGTTGAGATAGTACTCTAATTTTTTCTGTTTCTGATACGTAAATATTTAACTGCATTTTATTCAAATATAACTGCCTCCTGCATTAAAGGGCAATTGATTATTGTGAAATACTTCCTCTCTGCCTCTTCAAAAGAACTGGTATCTACAACATTTGTTGGAATATTACCTTTTCTGAATACATGTTGAACTTTTATATATAATTGTTCAACTAATTTCCTTGCCTCTGATATGATGTCAACCAACTCCCAAGTAATTTTACGTTCCTTATTCAAAATACACTTCATATCTAATGAGTCTCAAAGGCAATCGTTATGTTAGTTTTTATCAACTTTATGTATATCTTTTAGGCCATTTACAAATCACTTTCTATTTTATTTTCTAAATATAGAAATTGTTGACACCTAATTTTGACCCAACATTTTTAAAAATTCATATTTTTTATATTGCTATTTTTAAAATAGTTTAAAACACATTTTCTGCAATTTTAGAATAATTTATCAATAATTACCCTTATTTTTAAAATGTTAGAATTTTAATTAGTTTATTTTAAATTTTAATTGATTTAAATTTTTATCATGGTCTAAAATATTAATTTAGTTTTATTAAACCATTATTTTGTATTTAAATTCCAGGTTTTATATATTGTTAATTATTTGTTCATATTTATTTTAGTATTTTTAACACAGTTTAATAATTTATCTTTTGCACAGAAAAAAATTGTGCGTGTATATTTAATAAGCTCATGATTTTGGGCCCTTAATTTTGAGCCCATTAGGTTTTATTTTGTCTATATAACTCTTTACATGATCGCAATAATAGAATTGATGATGAAATAATTTTTAAATTTGAGGAAAAGAAAATTTAAATTGAAAAAAAAATCCTAAAAAGTTTTTTCCCCTTTTTCTAAAACGATTTTTCCTTTTCAGCGGCTATCACCGCGAAATCTGGCCAAACTATGAACCCCTTCACTGTCCCATCACTACCTCATCTTTCTCTCACCATCGCAGTCTCGCAGACTCCATTGACGCAAAATGAAGCTCAACTTCTCCGCCCTTTTTTCGAGAATATTTCATCGGAAACAACCATAAACCTCTTATACCTTTATTTTTCCAACTCCTCCAGTAACTATCAAACAATTCCTACCGCCCGTTGCTACCAGTGAACAACAGCTTCAACCACACCACAACCATTAGATCTCTCTCCAACCATTAACTCTGCTCACCCCTTCACCTTTGCTTGTGTTATGCATTAATTAACGATGAGTTCTGAGCTATCATCATCACATCACTTTTTTTTATATCATACCAACACCAAGGAGCCACCAAAATCCCAACCCACAGATTGTGACCCTGTAAAAAAAATTCAGCAACCAGCAAGCTTTGCTCTGGCAAACAAGACTCAACCCTCTTTGTCATTATTCTTTCACTTTGGTATTCTTCTCCTTTATTTTATCATATTTTTGGGTCTATCCATATTTAATTTGTTTGTTGATGGATTAGTTCATGTTTATTTTGTTGATATTATTTTATTTTTGAATCTGGTCGAAAAACGTTAAACTATTTTGATTTTTATCCTTGTTAGGGTTCAAATAGTCTATTATTCTTTTTTCTTTCCAGTTACTAAGTTTTTTGATTTATTGGTCTTTCATTTTTATTATTTTTTCTTGATGTTTTGTTAATCTTCGTTGACCTGCACCGTTGAGTAAACATCAGTTTAACTCTTTTGTTGTGATTGGTCACTGTTTGTTATAATTGGTGGATTTTAGCGGATCTAATGATTGTTTTCTTATTATAGTGTATTAGTTTTGTTGTCTCTCAATATTGCTCCTTTCTTTATTACTTTGTTGTAATTCTTAGGTATTATTCGCGAATAGTTTCTTATTCGAACTAGCTAATACCTAAGAATTATAACAGAGTCATAAAGAAATAAGCAATATTGAGCAACAACACAACTAATGCACTATAATAAGAAAACAATCATTAGATCTGCCAGTCGGGTCAGCGAAGAACAACAAGACATTATGAAAAATAATAAAAATGAAAGAGCAATAAACCAAAAAACTTAGCAATTGAGAAAGAAAAAAAGAATCATAGACTATTTATAGCCCCAACAAAATAAAAATCAAAATAGTTAAACGTTTTTTGGCCAAATTAGAAAAATAAGATAATATCAAGAAAATAAACATGAACCAATCTATCAACAAATAAATTATATATGAATAGACTAAAAAATATGATAAAAAAAGAGGAGAAGAGTACCATAGCAAAAGAATAGTAACAGAGAAGGCTGGGCCTCGTTTGCTGAAGTTGCAGAGCTTGCTGGTTGCTGAATTATTAACGGGGTTGGTTGCTGTGGATTGAGATTTTGGTGGCTCTTTTATGTTGTTTCCATGAAGAAAAGAGTAATATGACGATGGTAGCTCAGAATTCACCATTAATTAATGACAGAACACAAGCAAAGGTGAAGGGGAGGTGGTGGTTTGAGAGAGATCTAATGGTTGTGATTTGGTTGGAGCTGTTGTTCGCTGGTAGCAACGGGAGGTAGGGGTGGTTTGATGGTTGCTGGAGGATTTGGAGAAATAAAGGTAAAAGGGTTTTGTGGTTGTTTTCGATGAATTGTTGCCCCAAAAAAGGTAGAGAGGCTGAGCTTTACTTTGCATCAATAGAGTCTGCAAGATTGTGACGGTGAGAGAGAGACGGAGTGGTGATGGGACAGTGAAAGGGTTTGGAGTTTGGCCGGATTTCGCAATGATGGCCTTCGAAAAAGGAAAGGCCGTTTTGGAAAAAGGAGAAGAAACTTTCTAGGATTTTTTTCCAATTTGAAATTTTTTTCCTCAATCTAAAAATTTATTTCACCACCAATTCTATTATTGCGACCATGTAAAGAGTTGTAAAGACAATCTAAAACCTAATGGGCTCAAAATTAAGGGCCCAAAATCATGGGCCGATTAAATGTACATGCATAATTTTTATCTGTGCAAAAAAATAAATTATTAAAATGTATTAAAAATACTAAAATGAATATGAAAAGTGTAATTTAATTACAAAATAATAATTTAATACAACTAAATTGATATTTTTTTATATGATAAAAATTTAAAAATTAAAATCAATTATAATTCAAAATAAACTAATTAAAATCTAGTATTTTAAAAATAAGGATAATTATCAATAAATTATTCTAAAATTACAAAAAAAAAGTGTTTTAAACTATTTAAAAATAACAACATAAAACATATAATTTTTTTAAAAATGTTGGGCCAAAATTGGGTCTCAACAGAGACCCCGAGTATTTAGAGACAATCAACTTCAATACAATTTTTTAATTTAACTCTCTAAAATCTTTTTTCTCTCTCCTCAATATTGTTTTTTTTAATCATATGGATATTATATATATTATCAGTAGCAAAAGTTAGCCCCAGGGGGCTGTTGGTAGTCTGTGCTACCTAGCGGTAGTAGCTTCCAATCCTTATAATTATACAAAATATTATCGAATTGTCCATAGGCCACATTCCGACCAGCATAGGAGTTATTACTAGCAAGTTTCCTAGGATATTCAGTCCATACGAAATCTAAATGCAACAGGTTATGTATGAAATCCGGAGGATTCATAAAAAGACTTAAAAGTTTCTAGTCTTGCTCTTTCCCTTGCCATGCAATCAGTCGTTCGATTCTGCTCCCTGAATACGTGGCAAAGTGCCCACATTTTCAGTTTGCTCAGTAAGTACCTGCAATTACAGATTAAATTGTTATACAACGATGTACCTGTGAGTAGATATTCCAAGGCTATTTGTGTGTCCGACTCAATTTCGATATTTGAGATGCCATGTTGAATCGCCAATTCAAAACCCTAAGTGATTTCTTTTAATTTTGCTTCCAGTGATATGGTGCGTGCAGCTGATGCAGAGAAACCCATGACCCATCGACTGTTGTGGTCTCTAAAGGTCCCGCCATATCCTCCAGGCCTCGATGTATGTGAAGCAGTACCTTCTGTGTTGAGCTTCATTACACCACTTCTTGGTGGTTTCCATTTGACCCAAATAGTGCTTATGGGGTGGCAGCCGTTGCTAGCCTTTATGTTAAGAGCTGCAAATTTCATTGCAAATCCAAAGGTGCTAGAAAGCTTAACAAGATTTGTTTTATGCTCAAAGAGGTTTGCATTCCTATTGTTACATATCTGCCAAAGGTAGTAAGGAAATAGGGTGTTCCAACCAAGAACAGTAGAGCATTTTTGTCCCTTAATTCGTTTCCAGGCTTCCATCCATGTCAAGGAGTCAAGATTACTCCCATCAGTGCTAATGTGCCAGCGTTGGGACAAGTGTAACTTTTTCCAAAAGTTGCTGGCAATATAACATTTGAAGAACAAATGGGTTATATCCTCACTATGGTGTCCACAAATAGTGCAGCTAGGAGAAGTTAACATCCCTAGAGAGTGGAGCCTTTGGCTTGTATTAATCCTATGATGGTAAAGGATCCAAAGGAAGTGCTTGAGTTTATTAGGAATATTGGCTTTTCAGATTGTCTTGAAGTCTTGGCTTGACTGCAGTCCATTGTCCAGGTGGTTATGGTTTGCAATGTGATGGTAGGCCAAGGAAATTGGAGACACCATTGGGTGTCAATCCCCACACCACCTTATCCTGGTTGTTAGAATTATTGTAGATAGTCACATCATTGATCATCTATTACATATCCAGAGGGAGGGTGATAGAGAGTCTCTCAAAATTCCATTTCTGCTGGGGGCGAAGGTCAGCAATAGTCATAGAGTATTCATTTTGTAGCAAAGGGCCTTGGATACAGTTTCGGAGGCAAGTAAAATGGGGAAACCAATTATCGGTAAAAAGATTGACTTGGTTCCCTTTTTGGACCACCCATTAAGTGGCAGAGGAGATGTTGTTACAGCCATCTTGGATGTTTTTCCAGGTCCTGGAGACGCCCTGACGCCTGATGCTGGTGGCAGGGTGGTTCATATACTTGCTTATTAGGACTGTTTTCCAAAATTTTGGGGCCCCTTGATAGATTCGCCAGGCAAGTCCACTAAGTAGTGCTTTATTCCTGACGGTTGTTTTGTGGATGCCAAAGCCACCTAAGTCCTTAGAGAGAGTGATGGTGTCCCACTTCAGCAGATGCATTTTTTTCTTATCTGGGGATGAGCCCCAAATAAAGTCCCTCATAATCTTATCAAGAGTCTTGGAGATACTTTCTGGGACTTTGATGTAGTTCATGGTGTGAGTAGGGATACCACTAAGAGTGGCTTTGGCAAGGACAGTTCTGCCAGCCATCTTCAAGCACTTGGATTTCCAACCAGCGAGTCTTTGGCGCGTAGTGTCCATAAGATGTTGGAAATCACTATTAGTGGAGCGATTGTGAAAAATTGGAAAGCCTAAGTATCTCCCAAGAGAATGCTTTTCCTCGATGCCCAAAAGGGAAGTATAGGAGGCCCTAGTAGCATTAGTGCAGTTTTTGGAGAACTGGATCCTAGATTTGGCACAATTGACTTTTTGGCCCGACTCAATTCTGAACGTTTGGAGAATGTTAGCGATAACCACGCAGTTGTTGGAATCAACTCTTGCAAAGAGGGTTAAGTCATCAACAAAAAAGAGGTAGGACACGCTAGGACCCTTAGCAGAAATTTTTATCGAGGTCCAAAGCTTATCCCTCACAACTGCTGGTTGGTCTTCGAGATTCGTTCCATACACATAATGAATATGTATGGTGACATGGGGTCCCCTTCCTAATACCTCTAGATGGGTAAAAGGCTTAGGTGGTCCTACCATTAATAAGAACTTGAATAGAGTTGGTGGAGATGCAGGACATGATGAGTTTAGAGAGCTTTTCAGGAATATTGAAGAAACTCAAGGTGTCCCTAATATAGGTCCTTTTTATCCTATCAAAGGCCTTTTCAAGGTCAATCTTAAGGACCATATTACCCGACCTATCTTTCATTTTTTGAAAGTGAGAGATGGCTTCCTGGATTATGATAAAATGATCACTAGCTTTTCTGTTAGATAGAAAATTGGGTTGGCTTTCTCCGATGATATTAGGAAGGCGGGGCTTGAGTCTGTTGGTGATGACTTTGGTAATGATTTTATAGATAGTATTGCAAAGTCTAGTATTGCAAAGTCTAATATGCTAGAAGTTTTTCAAGCAACGGGCATCTTCAGACTTAGGAATCAGGCAGAGGAGGGTCTGATTGGCTTCCGGAGGGATGGTAGACGACTTAAACACTCTCTTGGAAAAAGAAATAGTAGAGTCACCAATCACATCCCAATACTTTTGGATAAACAAGGGATGAAGCCCGTTAAGTCTAGGTGCTTTGGTAGGCTTGAAGGATTTAACAGCTAGAATGATTTTCGAGTCCGGGAGAGGTTCATCAAGGGATCAGGCAGAATATTAGTCCCTCAAGGGATCCCATTAGGTGGAAAGATGCTCGGTTGAGTAGAGGCTTTGGAAGAAAAGGAATGTCTGCTTATGGATGGCTTCTGGTGTATCCAAGTTTCCCCGGCATCCGTGTCAAGACAAGTGATTCTGTTCCTTCTCCTTCTAGTAAGGGTGAACGGCATCCGTGTCAAGACAAGTGATTCTGTTCCTTCTCCTTCTAGTAAGGGTGAAGGTGTGAAAGAAGCGAGTATTTGCATCCTCATCACAAATTCAAGAAATTCTGGATTTTGTCCTCCAAAATTCCTTTTCAGTTAATAAGAGATGGTCGTACTCCTCCTGCAGGTCTTTTTCCAGATGATGGAGGAACAAGCCAGAAGGGTAGCTAGGGGAATTTTAGATGCCTACCAATCTAGCTAGAGTATATATCATTCATTTGAAAATGTTATCGAAGACCACTCTGTTCCAGTCGATAGCCTGAGATTGGAAGTCGTGGATGGATCTTAAAAAGGGGGATCCCGAGGAGAAAGAGCGTTGGACCAACTCCTTAAAGGACGGGTGCCCGCACCACATAGGTTAAAGTCTGAAGGGTTTGGGGGAGTTATGGCAGGTCCGGGATTAAGGGTAACCAACATATGACAATGATCAGACTTAGTGCGGGGTAGGTGGGTGACTAAAGAGTTAGGATATTTTTTAATCCTACTATCGTTAGCAGCATACCTATCGAGCCTTTCAAATATGAGTTAAGACTTATCTCTATGCCTTTTGTTAGTCCACGTGAATTTGGGTCCCGTGTAACCTAAGTCAACAAGTCAACAATTTTGGAGATAGTTCCAAAAGTATTTGACCCTACTTCTATTTATGGGATTACCCCCTAATTTCTCGCTAGCATGCAGAATTTCATTAAAGTCTCCCGCAACTAGCCACTCAATATCAGCAGAATTTTAAAGGCAATATAAATCTTTCCACAGTCTTAACCTAGTCTGAAAATCGTTACTAGCATAGATAGTAAAAAATCTCCAACTAAGGTTTTCAGAATTACCTTGATCAAGACGTGAATTCCTTGAGGTGTAATGGAGAAACTGTCCAGCTTGAGGAGCTCTTCTTTCCACATAACTACAATACCTCCTGACATCCCGTCAGATGGTGCCTGGATATACGCGTCATATCTCAGAGCATATGTGATATGCCTATGTTCGGTCATCTTTGTCTCCAACAGTACAAGCATGGCCGGTTTGTGCATGTTAACTAGCGTTTCATAGTGTCAATAAAAGACCACGATATTTGCCCTTCTGTCATTCCATATCAGAAAATTAATCATTGTCTGTGTTGAACTCCCCCCTGAATCTCCTTATATTTCCGAGAGCGTTTCAACATTGCCGTATTTAGTGCCACGGCAGCTGATGCCTCGCTTCTCCTATTCCGAATATTGAGTGTACATTCCATCAGCATACTCAGACATTTCAATAGATTCATTGACGGAGTACCCTTTTCGAGCTCCCTCATCAACAGATTGTCCATAACTCATAACAGATTGTCCATAATGAAGACCTCGGGAATCCTTTCTTCTAAGTTTGCCAGCAACCCTTCTATTTCCTGGTTGCTTTGCCTTAGTGATTCTAAGGTTGATATTTTTGTACCTCTCCTTTGACTGTTTCCCGTTGTTGCGGCGTGATCTGGGGTTTGTTTTTGCGTCTCCATTTGCATAAATAACAAGTTCTGATCATTAGGTAGGCTGGGATAGAAGGGAAAAAATGGTAGCGTTAGAAAGGTTTCCCCATAAGCGCCCCAAGTTCCAGAGAATTGGTGGTGTTGATGTTGCCCGCCATCCCGGTTCTTGTCAATGTTTGCTCCCAAATTCTCCTACCCATCACCTCAATCGCGAGATCTTCTTGATGATTTGAGCCAGGTACGCTGGGTTCTGGACCAACACGGTGACCGACCGGTCGCCCAACATAGCTTGGAATTTCATTTGGCAGTCTCTCAACCCCAACTCCAACCATGATGTTACTTGGTGGTTCTGTGAGAAGGGGGCTGAGATGAGGACAATCGACGCTCTGTTGGTATTCCGCAAACCCTCTTAGTGTGCTTCCGTTTTGGGATAGTAATGGAAGAGAAGGTGGGTGTGCATTCCTTAATATAGTAGTAGCACTTACTCTGAGCGGAGAGATATTGGAGAGATCCTTTGACGGGACTGTGTTAGTCATTTCAGCTACACCAGAGCAATGATTATTTTTGGCAGTGTGGTGCATTTCTCGAACCGGAGAAGATGATGAAGAAACTAGTTTCTCACTCTTGGGTGATTTTTCGAATTTTCTCTCCCGTGTGGGTTCTTTGTCAGTTGACAATTTGGGAAGATCTTCACTTTGAAGATTTGGGGGGACAAAGTGATTAATGCCCGGACAGGGCATTGAAGAGGGGGCGGTTTGGTTGTTGATGCCATTAAAGGCATTGTAGGAATTTAAAGCACGGGTGGTTGGGGAAGTGTTGACTGAGAAAGAAGATGAGGAAGCGCGTGTGTCAAACGCGCTGGGTTGCCCCACTAGATTCTTCTCTTTGGGTTTCTTCGCAACACCTTCCAAGCTCACACTTTTGTCATTAGGCTTGGCCCATGAGATGTTATTGGGGAAGGAATTTTTGGCAGGTTCATTTCCTTGCCCAGCCATTTTGGGCCGTTGGGTTTTGGGCTGATCCGAGGCTCTCCCTTGGGCCATTTGTTTGCCCAATCCTTTTCGTTTTGGGAATTTAATTTCCTATTTTCCTCAGCCTCCTTCCTTAAGTCATCCATTGTTGTCGTCTATTTTTCCAACTTCATTGTTGACTTAGGTCCTCATGAGGGTCTGTGGGACAACGTCCATTGATGTGCCCTATTTTCCCACACATTGTACAGAGAATTCCTTCCCCTTCGTACACTATCTTTTGCTTATGTGAGCCAATGGTCACTTCATGCCGGAGCGGGCACTCGATGGGAACTTGAATGCAAATTCGGGCATATCTACCCCTTAGGGTTGCCAATGTGCATGCGTCCACCTTGAGTAAGGTTCCAAGCAATTTCCCCACTCTTTCCAGGATTTGGCCATCATAGACTTCTGTGGGGAGGTTTGGTAGTTTCGCCCATATGGCTGCATGGGTGACATAAAAGAATGTTAGACAAAGTTTGGTTCCCATTGTTTCACAGAGACAAAATTCCCTGCGACAAACTGAGGCCCTTCGTGAAGAACCTTATTTTTGTTGGCTTCCGCAGTGAATTTGGCTACATGGTAGTCATTGCCTAAGTCAATTAGTGTGGCAGGTTCAGAGAGCCTCCATAGATCTTGAAGCTTATTCTTGAGATAGACATATGGGAATTTCTTGCCAAAGACCTCGACGATGACAGAGGTGCACCAAGGGAGGAACAATCTCCTTTTGTCTTCTTGAGATAGCTGGATTATTCCATCCTTATCTTCTTGCCCTTCCACCGCATCCAGATCCATTTCCTGGTTTTGCAGCAGTGTCTGTGTCTGACTTTGACTCCGAGTTTTTTCGAGTAATACATCCTTAAAAGAAAGAATACCCTTATTTTGTGTGTCTCCTCTGTTAGATCTAGATAGATCTGGCGGCTTTGGAGGAGCCGGGGAAAGTGTCGAACTTACGTTATTTTCAGATGATGACGTCATACAGAGAAAATTTAACCTTACTCTACTTATATTGAAAAATGCTTTCAGGCTCCTCTCTTCTCAATATTGCATTGTTATTTCTATTTTATTTTTATTTTTATATTTCATAATATAAATTTTCCCCCCAATAATCACCCCGATCCCTATATAATATTCATGTAATATCAAATTTTATTTTTTAAAAACATTTTGTTTAATATATAATTATATTTCATTCTAAATAACATAAATTGCAAGCAAATATTATATATTATACATATTAATTGATAATGCAAATAAAAGTAAAATCATTGATTAAATTATTTTACGTAATAAATATTACATCATCATAAAAGTTATTTTAAATGACTATATAAATATCCAAATTTTCTTGTACTTAAATTTATTTCCCTCATTCCATTTTGAACTATTGCATCAACTTTTATATGCCCGTTAAACAGTGTAGTTTGATTATTTATCAAGATAACATAAAAGTAGATTGTTTGATAACAATTTGTACATTCTTTACATAGTAAAAAATAATTATAATTTAAAATTTCATAGTATACGTGTCAATAGTGTCTTTTTAGATGTTATTTATATAAGAAAATAAATATAAATATTAAAGATAATTATTTGTCTTATATAATATAAATAATATTAAAATAGTTTTAAATTATATATTTAAAGTGATAAAGTATTTTACAAAATAAAGTAGAAACTATTAATTTGGGATAAAAGCAGTATACTTGACAATAATATATTTTTAGATGTCATATTATATTGCAAAATAATTAATTATAATTACACTATTACAAAATAATCATTATTTTATATAATAAAAATAATATTAAAATAATCAAAAAGTGAAATAAAGAGGATGAATAGCAGTTCTTCAAATTTGGAGAACTATTATTCACATTTCTATAATTGAAAAATAGAAAGTAATAGTCACACCCCATACTAGGAGAGGCACGACTGACACTCAATACTTATCTGATCAAGTTAGCCGTTGAGCATATACTGTCTAGCTAACTAGGGATCCAAAAAATCGGGCAGCACAATGTCTAAAATACTAAACCTAGAACATTAAGTTCATGACTTGAATAACAATAAGTCATATAGACAAGGTAGATAAGCTAAAACAATAAAGTACTGGCTAGCCGATGAGGTTGCAACTGAAGACATACATGCCTGCACATATATATACATGTCAAGCCTATGGCCGGAGATAAAAGCTGCAAAAATGAACCTAAAATACTATATCCATAATAGTATCTAAAAATATCATAAGCATTGTCGAGACAAGGCCCCGATTATATCTAAATTGTACAACAAAAGTAAACATCCTATGAAATCAAGAGGTAGAGCTTATCAGCTCACAGTTGAACTTGAATGGGTCGATCAAATCCCCTACCTGGACCTGCACTCATGGAATAAAAATGCAGCATCACCAGGCAATGAGACAACAGTACGAATAAAAATGTATTGGTATGTAAGGGAAAAAGTAGAAGCATAAATGTCACGGCCCACCCCGGCGCCATGACTCGTGCCGATTAGGCACTTAAATCGATATTACGCTGCAAAACCCAACATTAGAGTCTAGGAATTCTACCAAAATTTCGGCAGAGTTTCCTCTGTTTCTATACCCTATCCACACCTGCAGCAGCTACCAGAATGCACA
>JAPFFP010089085.1:0-21192 GCA_026153255.1 Solanum medicagineum
GGTGCTTAGAGGTGAAAGGTATCCCAATGGTTTATATCAGGGCGATAAAGAACATGTACGACAGAGCCAAGACTCGGGTAAGAACAGCGTGAGGGGACTCTGAGTACTTTCCTGTTGAGATGGGACTCCATCAAGGATTTGTGTTGAGCCCATTCTTGTTTGCCCTAGTGATGGATGTACTGACACGATCTATCCAAGAGGAAGTACTGTGGTGTATGCTTTTTGCAGATGACATAGTTCTAATTGATGAAACTCGGTCTAAAGTTAATGAGAGGTTGGAGGCCTGGCAACACGCCCTAGAGTCAAAAGGATTCAAACTGAGCAGGACCAAAACTGAGTATATGGAGTGCAATTTCAGTGGTGCGAGGGCGGACTCAGATATAGATGTGAGGCTTGCCACCCATCCTATCCTTAAGAGGGAAAACTTTAAGTATCTGGGGTCCATAATTCAGAGTAGTGGTGAGATCGATGATGATGTCACGCACCGTATTGGGCCAGCTTGGACTAAGTGGAGGCTTGCTTCTGGAGTTTTGTGTGACAAGAAAATACCCCTTAAACTCAAAGGTAAGTTTTATAGAATGGTAGTTAGACCTGCGTTGTTGTATGGGGTGGAATGTTGGCCAATTAAAAATGCACATGTACAGAAAATGCATGTTGCAGAGATGAGGATGTTGAGGTGGATGGGCAGCAACACCAGGAGTGATAGGGTGCGGAATGAGACCGTCCGGGAGAAGCTTGAGGTGGCCCCGGTGGTCGAGAAGATGAGGGAAGTGCGTCTGCGGTGGTTTGGACATGTGCAGAGAAGGAGTACAGATTCTCCTGTTAGGAGATGCGAGAGGCTAGCTGTGGAAGCTACTCGGAGAGGTAGAGGTAGACCAAAGAAGTACTGGGGGGAGGTGATTAGACATGATATGGCGGAACTTGATCTTACTAAGGACATGACCCTAGATAGAAAGACGTGGCGGTCGCGTATAAGAATAGCGGGTTAATTGGTAGGTTTAGGTGATGCTTGGTTTCGGGGTCTAGTAGGGTAGTTGGGCAGGGGTAATCTTGTGTTCGCAGTATATGTCGTATTGTGTGCTACTTTTATCACTCTTTTCATCTTTAAATACTTTTTTTGTCATATCTAGTTTCTTCTCTGCTTTTGGGTTTTGAGATGAGGGTTTATAGGAAACAGCCTCTCTACGTCTATGAGGTAGCGGTAAGGTCTGCGTATATCACACCCTCCCCAGACCCCACTTGTGGGATTCGACTAGGTATGTTGTTATTGTTGTTAAATACATGATTAACAAAGAAAAATAAAGTAATGCGGAAACAACTCATATAACATAATCTTTCGAAACCTGGAGTCATAAGTACAAGAGCATCAGGTAGTACAATAGCATATATACAACTGTCTCAAGAGAAATAGAAAGTTGTCTCATAACACTAAAAAAAAAATCCTCAAATGGCAAGGATTTTATTGTGGAGGTTAATAATAATACCTGTAAATTGTATCTAACTGTGACAGTTTGAATAACCCCTCCAATTTATGTGCAATTTGTGGAGATCACTAGCCGTGGTAAGCCTAAAAATTAAATGGGATCTTTTCTTTTCATGCAATTTTCTCCAACACTATTGAACCTTATATCAGCTTCTCTCCAAATTCTTTCAATTGATGTTGTGCCCCTAATTAACATTTTAGGGTTTATGCGTGGGCATCGATCCGATAACATCGATGTCATTGTTATTGGATTAATCGGCGTCATTGGTTCCACTGGTGTAGTCGGCATTGACGTCTGAAAGTTCAATTTTCCATTGTCAACTCTGTTGGCAGTGGCATGGATGTGTATGGAGCTTTGGCATGCATTTGTTGCCTGTTAATTTTGCTGCCAAAAGAGGGAAGTGTACTTATCTCAAGGTCACTAGGAACATCTCCCCAAGTACCCGTTCATAACTTATAATACAGTTAGGCATATTTTTTCTCTTCGTAGTGTCAATTTTATTGAAAATTTGGTGTAGATTGGTTATAATATTTGCTTGTGTAGGTTTGTCTGTAGAATTTTTTTAAATTTTGTTCATTTATTTGGTTTTCAGTTTTCATCTGTTTGATTACAGACGAACGCGACGTCTGATAAGATTTATGTGTAAGCGTCACTAGTTTCTGACAATCAGGTATTCTAGTTGCTTAAATTTAGTTCCTTACTTAAAATTTGATTAATAAAAGTATTATCGGGATGATTTTACTCGATTTTTAGCATTGCTATTTGATAACTAAAATTGGAGCTTTATTCAAGCAAAACAAGAATAGAATGAGGCAAATATGAAATATGTTGATTGTCTAGTATGGTGGTATTATCATTAACTTGGACTTGTCACTCTTTTTAAGAATTCTTTTTAATAAAGTAACAACTTGTTAGAGTGTTTATATATAATAATATTGAAACTTATTGAAATGCTTGTGGCCATAGGACATGCAAATATGATGTCATCCAGTAATTTGATTTTGCATTTAACACATGTTAATGTATTTTAGACTACTATCAAGCAGCTATAGTTAGAAGAAGAGACTAGTTCCATATGTCTGCTATAAATGTACGAACTGTTTAGTAGGAAGGAGAATTCTCTTCTCTTGTTTCTTTAGTCCTGTTATAAGTGTGCGAACTGTTTGGTAAGAAGGAGAATGCTCTGCTCTTATTAGTTTAATCCAGTATTTATATGCGTTTCTTTAAATTTTAGAGGAGCAAAGGTGAGATACTTGTTGAAGTTAATTTTGGTGTCGTTATTATTTCATATGTCCTTTGAAGCGATTTTACAGTCTTGAAGAAAACATGGTTCCTAGCTGTGAACTACAGTAACGATCCAAGTCTAACGCCTAGACGTGACATGGCGAATGGGAACCCGAATGGGCCCCAAACAAACCTCTTAGCATATCATTCACACATCCTTGGTCGTGGAAGTAAAATAAACAACAACAAGAGATATAAATAAAAGAAGCAGGACTAAGGGAAGTCTCGATATTTATAAAGTGTAATAGAGTCAAAGCTCAAAGCATAAGTACATCAATTGTTCCAACAACACCTCTAACATAGATTGGAGCGGGGGACAAGACACTCTTCGGGCTCACCCTCATAGTATCAAGTGTTCAACATAAAGAGATATCAAAAGTAAGAGCATATAGCTAGTGTCCCCGGACTTTAAGACTCACCAAAGCTTATCTTCTGAAATGCCAAAACTAGCCATGTAGAGAATGATCGAGAGATGCTCCGGTTCCTACATGGTAAGATCATGTAGGCGTAGAGTATTCATAATACGTTTGAATGTACTAAGTATGTAGGATGCAATGCTACAAGACATAGCCAACATAGTCAAAATGCATAATCATAAGCAATAGATAAGTATAATATCAATATGGTAAGCATGATCAATGCTTGAGGAAAAAGCATGTTTGTAAATCTTATAACTTGTGAATATAAATTACATGTGTGGGAAGAGACCATAATCATAAACCAATCAACTACTACTTAGAATCCAAGGCATGTCACCCCTTTTGCAGGTGATTGAGGTATCCACCCCTCAACATGGTGGTATGAGCATGTCACCCTCCGACAAGGTGGTCAAGGTATCTACCCTTCGACGTGGTAGTATGGGCATGTCATCCCCCAAAAAGGTGGTCGAGGTATCTACCCTCAACATAGTAGAATGAGCATGTCACCACCCAACAAGGTGGTCGAGGTATCTACCCCTTAACATAATAGTATGGACATGTCACCCCCTAACAAGTTGGTCGAGGAATATCACCCCCTCAACAAGGTGATTGGGCATGTCATCCCCCAACAAGGTGTGGTCAACTTGCAATACTATTGATATTTTTCATGAATTCAACGAATACATACAATCCTTTAATCATCATAAATTCACTTGACTTATAAACCATGATGTGGACCATCAATCACTTGAGAAACCTTATCAAGATATTTTATCAAACACTTGGTGGGTGTGTAATGCTAGTTTAAAATCATGCAATTCAAGAGTGAAATAGTATGACTAAACTCGGTGTAAATCAACCCACCAAAACAGAGTAAAACCATCATGTAAAATACCTTGAAGGTCCTTTATCAAATCTAATGATAGCTCATAGTTTCATACCTCAAAATATGCATAGTCTCAATAGACAAAACCAATTCATAGTATAAGCTTGAAATAGACAAACATGCACATTCAATCAACATATCATAAAACCCCAACATAATTTGTAATCAAAATCCACAATAAAAGATACTCATAGAAGATACAACTTGGAAATATGCAATTTTCATAAAAAGGAGAATTGGGCTCCATGGGTGAAAGGAATCAATGGATGAAACCCAAATACCTTAAACTTGGGTTTTCTTCATGTAGACTTGAAGGAGACTTGAAGCTTGAATGAAGTCTCGAGAACCAGAATTAAGCTTGGGACACTTGAATTTGAATGAAATATTTGGTTAAGTCTTGGAAAGGGTTTTGAGAGGGTCTTAAGTGATATAGAGTTGAAAAATTGCTAAGTATAGGTGTCTTCATAGATAAGTGGGCATGGGACTATGACCCCAAGGCCCTTGGGCCGAAATGAAAAATGAAGGTAAAACTTGTACTGGTCCGCATCACTGGCATGACATGGACCCATCGCAAAGGGTACTCCAATACTAATCCGCGCCCTTGGCGCCTTACTGCCAGGGCACGGATGGTTATTGGAATTTGAATTTGTCAAAAATTATTTTTCATTATGGGTCCTCTAAAATTGTGGTTACCACATTTCCCACTCAATACCTTGATCAAGAATATGAAACCAGATTTTCGATCTCATACATGAATTTTGAGATATATGAAAATTACGTTTATGGGCTTTCCCGAAGCACATTTTTGGGGCATTTCAATATCTCCCCCTTGGGAACGTTTATCCCTGAATGTCAAAGAAACTTACATAAGAGAATTGATTGTGATGATTTCAGCCCAACATGAATGCAACAAATGCATTTAAACATCATTTTAAAAAATCTCAACATGAGTGTCAAAAATCACCATGAACTTGTCAACATAAACATGAATGCATGTGAAATGACATAAGGGTTGAAACTTAAGACTTGAATTCATATAGTGGACTTAAATTAGTACCTTCGGCTTGAGTAGAGTGGAAGAAATATGGTATCACTTTCTCATGTCCGCCTTAGTTTCCCATGTGGTACTTTCAACTTGTTGGTCCTCCAAAGGACCTTGACGGAAGCTACATCTTTATTTCTCAACCTCTTCACTTGTCTATCAAAAATCACCACCGGGACCTCCTCATAATCCATATTATCTTCTACAACACCCGCAACATCCAAGGGCATTATAGCCCTTGGGTCACCTACACATTTTCTCAACATGGACACATGAAAGACCAGATGAGCCATATTCATCTCCATAGGCAACTCCAACTCATATGCAACCTTACCAGTCCTCTTCAAGACTCTATAAGGACCCACAAACCTTGGGTTTAACCTCCCTTCTTGCCAAATTGAACCACACCCTTCATGGGTGAGACTTTTAAGTAAACCCAATCACCAACCTCAAGCTCAAGATCTCTGTTCCTCATATCAGAGTAGGACTTTTGTCTGCTTTGGGCTGTTTTCAGTCTCTCCCTAATCAACCTCACCTTCTCCAGGGCTTCCATGACCAAATCCGGACCTAACAAAGTCATTTCCCCCACTTCAAACCACCTTGGGATCTAGAACGCCTATCATAAAGAGCTTCAAAGGGAGCCATACCAATGCTTGAGTGGTAGCTACTATTGTAAGCAAATTCAATAAGTGGAAGATGTTTATCCTAACTACCCTTAAACTCTAACACACAATATCTAAGCATATCCTTAAGAGTTTGAATAGTCCTCTTTGCTTGACCATCCATTTGAGAGTGAAAGGTCGTGCTAAGCTTGACCTTGGTACCAAGACCTCTTTGGAAAGACCTCCAAAAGTGAGAGGTGAATTGAGCACCACCATCCGAAATGATAAACAAGGGAACCCCATGCAATCTAACTAACTCATGTATATACAACTTGGCATAATCTTCGACACCATAAGTAGTCTTGACCGATAGGAAATGAACAGACTTTGTCATTCTATCCACAACAACCCAAATAGAATCAAAATGTTTTCTAGTCTTAGGCAACCCAACCATAAAAT
Source organism: Solanum medicagineum (assembly GCA_026153255.1). Classification (NCBI taxonomy): domain Eukaryota; kingdom Viridiplantae; phylum Streptophyta; class Magnoliopsida; order Solanales; family Solanaceae; genus Solanum; species Solanum medicagineum. The sequence continues at coordinate 6,177 of JAPFFP010089085.1, forward strand.
TTATGTTGTTTTTTTCCACTTCCAAGTAGGAATCTCTATATCTTGGGCTAGGTCACCCGACCTTCGATGTTCGCTTTCACTTGTTGGCAATTGTGACATCCGGATGTGAACTTGGCAATGTCTCTCTTCATACCAACCCACTAATACACTTCCCTCAAGTCTCTATACATCTTTGTAGAACTGGGATAAATGGAATAGGATGAATTATGGGCCTCCTTCAAGATCAATTCTTTCAAATCACCCACATTTGGCACACACAATCTACCTTGTTACCTTAGGGCACCATCTCCCCCTTGGGAGAAAACCTCCACTTTACCATCTCTCACCAAGGCCTTCAACTCTATCAAGGTGGGGTCAAGATCTTATTTTGCCTTTACCTCCGCAATCAAGGAAGATTTAGAATCATCAACAACCACTATACCATCATTATCAACCTCATCCAACCTAACCCCCAATCTAGCCAATTGGTGAACCTCTCTACCCACCTCTTTGCCACCATCATCAACAATGAGCTAGACTATCCATAGACACCCTACTTAGAGCATCAACCACAATATTAGCTTTGTCGGGGTGATAATGCACATTCATATCATAATCCTTAAGGAGCTCTAACCACCTTCTTTCTCTCAAGTTAAAATTTTTTTGGGCGAACACATAGTAGAGACTCTTGTGGTTGGTGAACATATTAACGTGAAAACCATATAAGTAGTGACACCAAATTTTCAAAGCAAATACCATGGCCGCCAATTCAAGATCATGGGTGGAATAATTCTTGTCATGCACCTTAAGTTGTCCAGAGGCTTATGCTATCACCTTACCACTTTGCATCAAAAACACCCCAAACCAATTCTTGAAGCATCACAATACAGAACAAATCCTTCCAACCCTTCTGGTAGAGTCAAGATAGGAGCGAAGACAAGACTATCCTTCAAAGTTTAGGAACTCTTTTCACAGTCATCGATCCACACAAATTTAGCCTTCTTTTGTGTCAACTTAGTCATAGGAGAAGCAATAGAAGAGAAACCATTTACAAACCTCCGGTAATAACCTGTCAAACCTAAGAAGCTTCTAATATCCGATGGAGTCAAAGGTCTAGGCCAATTTCTAATCACCTTGTCTTCTTAGGATCCACCTTAATATCATCACCAGGCACCACATGTACTAGAAGAGTGACCTCTTTCAACCAAAACTCACATTTCTCATACTTTGCATACAACCTCTCCTCCCTTAAGATTTGTAACACCACCTTCAAGTGATCCACATGCTCCTCCTCACTATGGGAATAGATCAAGATATCATCAAATAAAAACCACCACAAACAATTCAAGATAAGGTTTAAAGACCTTATTCATAAGATGTATCAATTTAGCTGGTGCATTAGTCAACCTAAAGGACATAATCACAAACTCAAATTCCCATACCTTGTCCGAAAAGTCGTCTTGGGAATGTCACACTCCCTCACGTTCACTTGGTGATACACGGAATGAAGATCAATCTTAGAAAAGTGACTAACCCCTTAAAGTTGATCAAAAAGGTCAATTAATCCTTGGTAAAGGGTACTTGTTCTTTATGGTGAGTCTATTAAGTTACCGGTAATCAATGCACGTTCTAAGAGAACCATCCTTTTTCTTCACAAACAAACCGGTGCACCACAAGGTGACTTACTAAGCCTTATAAAACACTTCTCCAACAAATCCCTCAATGTCTCCTTCAACTCCGCCAGGGCCATATGATAAGGGGGAATAGAAATTGGTTGAGTGTCGGGAAGAAGGTCTATACCAAAGTCTATTTCCTTTTCGGGAGGAACACCGGGAAGCTCATTAGAAAGATATCAAGAAACTCATTAACCACCGAAACTGACTCTATAGAAAGGAATTTGGACTCAACAACCCTAACCCTCACAAGATAATAGAGATAACCCTTAGAAATCAACTTTTGGGCTTTAGGACAAGAATTGAATCTACCCTTGACTAACATCATGACTTTTCCACTCAAAGGCGGGTTTTAAGACAAGAATGGAATCTACCCTTGACCACTAATATGGATGCAACTAATCTATCCCAAGAATGACGTCAAAATCCACCCTAATTCAACAAAATCACAAGGCAAGATTTTATGCAAAATGAACATGGGACAATTTCTAGAGACTCATTTAGAAACAATGGACTCACCAACGGGGGTATATACTTCATAAGGCTCACACAAAAGTTCGTGACTAACATGAAGCTTTTTGGCAATAAAAAGAGTAACAAAAGAAAGAGTGGCACCCGAGTCTATCAATGCGTACACATCAAAATTAAAAATCTTTAACATACCGGTGGCGACATTGGGCACCTCATCTACCCCTTGTCTCCCTTGAAGGGCATAAATCTATTTTTCCTTGGAGCACCCCCTTGTTATCCTCCTCTCCCCTTTTGACAGCATTTGGACCTTGGCCTTGTGGTTAACCATCTCCACATTTGTTGTGAATATGATGACAATCAATCACTTTATAACCTACTTCTCCACAAACATAACAAGCATTAGAGTTCTTCAAACATGGGCCATTATGGCTCCTACCACATCTTGGGCCATAGGGTTAGGCACCACACCACCACAACCTTGGAACCTTGGGTTGTCATTAGCAAACCTTCTAGTAGGAGCATTGGAAGACCCTTGCCCTTGGAACTTGTGACCTTAAGGAAATCGGCCACCCTTGGAATTTTGAATCAACCTTCACAACGAGCCCTCTTGGACTTATCACTTCTTTTCTTTCTAAGCTTTTTCCCTTCTAGTTGTTCGGTATATGTCATGAGGCGGGACATATTCATATCAACTATTAGCATCATAGTATTACACTCCTCATTAACTAAGTGGGACACACCCGACATAAATTTGTTCATTCTTAACCTTGGCTCGGCAACCAATTGTGGGGCATACTTGGAGAGTTGGTTGAACTTGATGGCATTCTCCCTCACACTCATGGAACCTTGCTAAAGGTTCATAAGTTCCATCATCTTAGCCTCCCTTAGCTCGATAGGCAAGAACCGATTAAGACATGCCGCTTTGAACTCTTCCCAAAGGATAACATTCTCATTCCCCTTCTCTATCTTCCAATGAGTAAGTAAACCAAATTTGAGCCACCCCTTTGTGTTGGTAGGCCATCAACTCTTCTTTTTCCTCCAAATTAACCCCCATAATGGACAAAACCTTATACACCTCTTCTTTATCAATGAATTCTTTAGGATCCTCATCCACCTTTGACCCATGGAACTCCGTTGGATTCATCCTAGTAAAATCCCTCACCCTTGAGGCTGAAGTAGGATCATGAGAAGCTTGGGCCCCTTGGTTGATTTGGTTAGTCATTACATGAGCCAACATGGTGATAGCATATCGGAACTCATCACGGGCCACTCCTCTATCTTGAGGAGCTTGAGGAGCAGGAGGGGCCGTTTGCTCCTCGGGTGAATGGGCTCTCCTTAGTCTTTCTCTTAGAATAGGCATAATCTAGAATATCAAAGAATATTTGTTAGAGGAAAAGCCTTACCTTAACTTCTGTAGTACGACATAGATCATGAAAAAAGGGAACATTTCTTGAAATGCCTCGTAGTCTCTTACTCATAGTTGTGGTTCAGTTCACAACCATGAACAATCAACGCAGTGTGTTGGATTCCGAGGACTATTAACAATATAGTGCTCAGCTACTAAATTTGTCACGACCCAAGCCTAGGGCCTAGATGTGACACGGTGAATGGGAACATGAAGGGACCCCAAACAAGCCACTTAGCATATCATTCACATATCCTTGGTCGCGGAAGCAAAAAAAAAAAAAACAAGAGATATAAATAAGGGAAGCGGGACTAAGGGAAGTCTTGAATTTATAAAGCATAAAAAAGTCAAAGCTCAAAGCATAAGTACATCAATTGTTCCAATAACATCCCTATCATAGATTGGAGCGGGGGCAAAGACACTTTCCGGGCACACCCTCATGTATCAAGTGTTCAACATAAAGAGATATCAAAAGTAAGAGTAGCATAGCTAGTGTCCCCGGACTTGAGGACTCACCTAGGCTTATCTTTCAAAATGCCAAAACTAGCCATGTGGAGGATGATCGATAGGTTCTCCAGTTCCGACATGGTAAAATCATGCAGGCATAGAGTATTCGTTAGTATGATTGAATGTACTAAGTGTGTAGGACGCAATGCAACAAGACATAGGCAACATATTCAAAATACATAATCACAAGCAATGGATAAGTATAATATCAATATGGTATGCATGATCAATGTTTGAGGTAAAACATGTTTGTAAATCATATAACTTGCAAATATAGATTACATGTGCGGGCAGATACCATAATCATAGATCAAGCAACTACTACTTGGAATCCAATGCATGTCACCACCTTGTAAGGTATTAAGGTATCTACCCATCAACATGGTGGTACGGGCACGTCACCACCCGACAAGATGGTCGAGGTATCTACCCCTCAACATGGTAGTATGGCTATGTCACCCCAACAAGGTAGTCGAGGTATCTACCCCTAAACATGGTAGTGTGGGCATATCATCCTCCCAACCAGGTGGTTGAGGTATCTACCCTTCAACATGGTAGTATGGGCATGTCACCCCCAACAAGATGGTCAAGGTATGTCACCCCCTCAATAAGGTGATTGGGCATGTCATCCCCCAACAAGGTGATTGGACATGTGACCCCTCAACAAGGTGTAGTCAACTTGCAACACTGAAACGATCCCAAAATGTGCCCTAAAATGTGCCTCAGAAGTGCTCAGAATTGTAATTTCCATATATCTCAAAATTCGTGCATGATATCGAAAATCCGACTTCATATTCTTGATCAGCGGACAAAATTGAGTGGTGACGGGTCTAACCCCGATTTTAGATTAACCGAATTGCAATTTAAATTTTCCAAAGATCCCTTTTCTAGAATTGATTTGTGTCCCTGGCGTGACGCAGCCAGGGCGCGGACTAGTGTAAAACTTGCCCCCGTGAAAGGTCCACATCACAGACTAGACACAGACCTGTACATTTTGTTGCCAATGATTCTTATCTCGATCCAAGACTTTTGGGTCTTCGGCCTAAGTCTTCCTATGCGTGAAAATACCTATACTTAGCTATATTTCACCTTCATATCATACAAGACATTCCCAAAATACTCTCTCAAATACTTAGACAAATATTTCACCCAAAATTTAAGTGCAAAAACTCATCTGGATCTTAAGGATTTCACTCAAGCTTCAAGTCTCCATTTTCGATATTCATCAAGTAATTCTCTAAAGTTAAGGTATGTGAGTTTCAACCATTGGGTCCTTTCATCTATTGTGCCCAAGCCTCTTTTTTACATAAATCTCATGTTTCTAAGTTGATTAACTTAAGGGTCTTACTTACTATGAATTTGACTATGAACTATGTTAGGGTTTTGTAAAATTGTGACTGTTTAAGCATGTTTTGAGCTATTAATCTATGATCCATAGTGTGATTTGTTGAAGGGTATTGATGTATCTTTCATGAGGGTGTTACCAATTAATTGTGGTTCATATTAAATTAGATTTTCTTGCATAATATCACTCTTGAATTGCATGATTTTACACTAGCATTACACACACGCCAAGTGTTTGATAAAATGTCCGGTTATGGATTCTTGAGTTGTTGAAGGAATAAAGCATGGCTTATGATTTTAATGACTTTATGATGATGAAAGGAATGTATATATGTGTCATTTCCCTCTGTAGTGTTGTGAGTTGACCAAGGCTCGCTCGAGGGGTTGTAAGCCCGGATAACCACATTGAGGGGTTGGTACCTCGATTGCCTTACTTAGGAGGCAGTAGGCCCGTGATACCATGATTGGGGGGTATGTACCTCAATAACCACATTGAGGGGTTTGTACCTTGATTGCCTTGCTTGGGAGGTAGTAGGCCCGTGCTACCATGTTGGGGGGTATGTACCTCAATAACCGCGTTAAGGTGTTTGTACCTCAATCGCCTCTCCAAGGGGGTGGTAGGCCTTGGATATTTTATACTGATGGTCACTTCTTACACACGTATTATGTTCTATGTAAGTATGATTTACTCTAAGCATCATCCATGCATGCTATATTGCTATATGCTTATTCATTGCCTATATTTATGCATTTAAATTTTGTTGCTTATCTCTTGTAGCATTGTATGCTACATACTTAGTACATTCAAGTATGTTAACGCATACTCTATGACTGCATGATATTACAATGTAGGAACCAGGGCCCCGCTTAATCAGCCTCCTCCTCAACGTAACTAGTACGATCTCTCTCAAGCTAGTTGGTGAGTCCTCAATATCCGAGGACGATGTCTTTTACTCTTATGTTATGTTAAAAATCTCTTTCCTTTATGTGTATTCTTTGAATATGAGGGTTAGCTCGGTGGTTTGTCTTGGCCCCTGCTAAGTTCTATGTTTAGAAGTGTTTGTTGGACAAGTAATGTAATTATGCTCGAGCTTGACTCTTTGATTATTTATGATATGAAAGATTTTCCCCTTAGCCTCTTATCCTTGTTTTGTACTCTTCTTGTTGTTGTTTTAATACTTCCACTACCAAGGATGTGTAATAATTTGTAAAGAGGCTTGTTTGGGGTCCCTCGGGTTCCCCATTCTTTAAGTCACGTCTAGGCACTAGGCTTGGGTCGTGACGAACTTGGTATCAGAACACTAGGTTGTTAATGGTCCTCGGCATCCAACACACCGCGTTGATTAAAGTCTTATTCATGGTTCTGTTGTGCACCACAACTATGAGTAAGAGGCTATGAGACGTTTTAGGAAATATTTTCCTTCTTCTTACTCTATGTCCTGCTGTAGAAGGTAAGGTAAGGTTTTCCCCCCTAACAATTGTTCTTTTCTATGCTAGATCATGTCTAACACAAGAGGAAGAAGAGTCCACACACCCGAGGAACAACTGGCTCATGGTGAGCTCCGGGATGCTCTCACTTTTCTAGCTCAAGTTATGGCTAGCCAAGCCAACCAAGGGTCCCCTAATGCTCCTACGTTGACATCTCAGGTGAGAGACTTTATGAGGATGAACCCACCAGAGTTCTATAGGTCTAAATTGGATAAGGACCCTCAAGAATTTATGAATAAGGTTTACAAAGTATTGGCTATCATGGGTGTGAGGTCGGAAGAGAAGGTAGAGTTGGCAACTTACCAACACAAGGGGGTGGGCCCAAATATGGTACACTCAACGGAAAGGGGAGAAGGGGAACAACAATGTGGTTCTATAGGAAGAGTTTAAGGTGGCTTTCCTTAATCGGTTCTTCCCTCTTAAGCTTAGGGAGGCCAAAATGGTAGAGTTCATGAATTTGAAGCAAGGATCTATAAGCATGAGGGAGTATGCCCTCAAGCTAAACCAACTCTCAAAATATGCTCCATACTTGGTTGCCGACCCAAGGTCTAGAATAAACAAGTTTGTGATAGGTGTATCCGATTTGGTAAGTGGGGAGTGACGGTCCGTTACATTGATTAGTGACATGGACTTGTCTCGCTTGATGACTTATGTCAAAAAAATAGAGGAGGAAAAGTTGAGGTAGAGGAGGGGTCATAAGCCAAGAGGGCCTATTTTGATGGTACGTTTTAAAGTCGCAAAGGTGGCCGATTTCACCAAGGCCAAGGGTCTTCTCATGCTTCTAGTAGGAGGTTTGCCAATGACATCCCTAGGGCCCAAGGAGATGATGGTGTAGGTCCTAATGATATGTGTCCAAAATGTGGTAGGGGTCATAGTGGCCCATACTTGACGAATACTTATGCTTGTTATGGTTATGGGGAGGTGGGGCATAAGGTGATGGATTGCCCTTGATATCGGAACATGGGTAAGGATATTCATCCTCAGCTGGGGTGCTAATGTAGTTCCTTTGGGTAGAGGAGGCGAACAAGGTGGTGCCCCAAGGCACAATCAGTTTTATGCTCTTCACGGGATGTAAGGGTTTATGAGGTTCCTGATGTTGTCACCGATATGTTACAAGTCTTTGATTTTGATGTGTATGCATTAATAGAACCGGGTGCCACTCTTTCTTTTATTAGTTCTCTTATTGCCAAAAGGTTTCATCTTGAGCCTAAGTTGTTGTGTGAGTATTATGAGGTGTCTACTCCTATTGTTGCATCTATTATTGCTAGAAGGGTCTGTAGCAATTTTCCCGTTTGCATCTTGCATAAAATATTCCTTTGTGATCTTGTTGAGTTGGATATGATTGATTTTGATGTTATTCTTGGGATGGATTGGTTTCATGCCTATTATGCCTCTATTGATTGTAGAACCCGCAGGGTCAAATTCCAATTCCCAAATGAACCCATCCTTGAGTGGGAGAGTCATGATGTGGTAGTCAAGGGTAGGTTTATCTCTTGCATTAAAGCGCAAAAGTTGATCTCTAAGGGGTGCCTTTATTATCTTGTGAGGGTTAGAGATGTTGAGTCTAAGGTACTACCTATAGAGTCGATTCTGGTGGTAAATGAGTTCCTTGATGTCTTTCCAAGTGACATTCTTGGTGTTCCTCCAGAAAAGAAAATATATTTTGGTATAGACCTCCTTCCCGATACTCAACTCATTTCTATTTCCCTTTATCGTATGGCCCCAGTAGAGTTAAAGGAGTTGAAGAAGTAATTGAGGGATTTTTTGGAGAAGGGTTTTATTAGGCTTAGTCAATCACCTTGGGGTGCATCAGTGTTATTTGTGAAGAAGAAAGATGAGTCTCTTAGAATGTGTATTAACTACCGGCAACTTAATAGGGTTACCATCAAGAATAAGTACCCTCTCCCAAGAATTGATGATTTGTTTGACCAACTTCAAGGGGCTAGTCACTTCTCTAAGATCGATCTTCAGTTTGAGTATCATCAAGTGAAGGTGAGGGTGTGTGATATTTCTTAGACGGCTTTCCGGACTAGGTATAGGCACTATGAATTTGTGGTTATGTCTTTTTTGGATTGACCAATGCACTGGCCATCTTCATGGATCTTATGAATGGAGTCTTTAAGCCCTACCTTGATTCATTTGTTGTGGTTTTCATTGAAAATGTTTTGATCTATTCTCATAGTGAGGAGGAGCATGTGGCTCATTTGAGGGTAGTGGTACAAAGTTTGAGGGAAGAGAAGTTGTATGCTAAATATGAGAAGTGTGAATTTTTGTTGGAAGAGGTTGCGTTTCTAGGTCATATGGTGTCGGGGGATGGTATTAAGGTGGACCCTAGAAAGACGGATGATTAGAAATTGACCTAGACCATTGACCCCGTCGGACATTAGAAACTTCTTAGGCTTCGCGGGTTACTATCATAGGTTTGTGAATGGGATCTCTTCCATTGCTTCTCCCTCGACTAAGTTGACTCGAAAGAAGGCTAAGTTTGTGTGTACCGATAAGTCTGAAAAGAGGTTCTAAACCTTGAAGGATAAGCTTGTCTCTACTCCTATCTTATCTCTATCGAAAGGGTTGGAAGGGTTTGTTGTGTATTATGATGCCTCCCGGATTGGTTTGGGTTGTATTTTGATGCAAAATGGTAAGGTGATAGCCTATGGTTCTAGGCAACTCAAAGTGCATGAAAAGAATTATCCTACTTATGATCTTGACTTTAGCCGCCGTGGTATTTGATTTGAAAATTTGGCATTATTATTTGTATAGGGTGTATGTTGATATGTTCACCGATCATAATAGCCTCCAATATGTGTTCACTCAAAAAGACCTCAATTTGAGACAATGAAGGTGGTTAAAACTTCTTAAGGACTATGACATGAGTATGCATTATCACCCCGATAAGGCTAATGTTGTGGCCGATGCTTTGAGTAGAGTGTCTATGGGTAACCTAGCTCATGTGGATGATAGGTGCAAGGAGGTGGCTAGAGAGGTTCATCGGTTGGCTAGATTGGGGGTTACGTTAGAAGAGGTTGATAATGGTGGTATTGTGGTTGCTGATGGTTCAAACTCTTCCTTGGTTGATGAGGTAAAACCAAAGCAAGATCTTTATCCCTCCTTGTTAGAATTGAAGCCTTGGTAAAAGAGGGCAAGATGGATATTTTCTCCCAAGGGGCAGATGGTACCCTTAAGTACCAAGGTAGGTTGTGTGTGCCTTATGTTGATGAATTGAGAGAGAAGATTGTTGATGAGGCTCATAATTCATCCTATTCTATCACCCCAATTCGACCAAAATGTATAGAGATTTGAGGGATGTGTTTTGGTTAGTAGGTATGCAGAAAGACATTGCCAAACTTGTATTTGGTTGTCATAGTTGCCAACAAGTCAAAGCCGAACACCTAAGGCCGGGTGGTATAACCCAAGATATAGAGATTTCTACTTGGAAGTGGGAAGATATTAATATAGATTTGTGGTTGGGTTGCCTAAGACTAGGAAGGGTTTCGATTCCTCTTGGGTTGTGGTTGATAGAATGACAAAATTGGCTCATTTCCTACCGGTTAAGACTATATATAGGGCTGAAGATTATGCTAGGTTGTACATTCATGAGTTGGTGAGGTTGCATGGGGTTATTATGTTTATCATATCAGATCGTGGTCCTTAATTCACTTCACACTTTTGAAGGTCCTTCCAAAGGGGTTTTAGGACCAAGGTAAAGTTAGCATGACCTTTCACCCTCAAACGGATGACCAAGCCGAAAGAACTATCAAAAATCTTGAGGATATGCTTAGGGATTGTATTTTGTATTTAAGGGTAGTTGGGATGGTCATCTTCAATTGATTGAGTTTGCTTATAACAATAGCTATAATTCTAGCATTGATATGACTCTTTTTGAGGCCCTCCATGGTAGATGTTATAGATCACTGACTGGGTGGTTTGGAGTGGGAGAAATGGCCTTGTTGGGTCTGGATCTGGTTATAGACGCTATGGAGATGGTAAGTTTGATAAGAAAAAGGTTGAAAATATCCCAAAGTCGTCAAAAGTCCTATGCCGATGTGAGGAGAAGAGAGCTTGAATTTAAAGTTGACGATTGGGTCTATTTGAAGGTGTCACCAATGAAGGGTGTTGTTTGTTTTTTGGTAAGAAGGGTAAACTAAGTCCAAGATTTGTGGGTCCTTACACGGTGTTGAGGAGGATTGGTAAGGTGGCCTATGAGTTGGAGTTTCCTAGTGAAATGGATTTGGTTCATCCGATTTTCTATGTGTCTATGTTGAGGAAGTGTGTGGGTGATCGGAATGCTATTGTCCCATTGACTATTTTGGGTGTTCTTGAAGACAACTTGACTTATGAAGAAGTTCTAGTAAAGATCTTGGATAGATAAGTGAAGAGGTTGACGAACAAGGATATTGCTTCCGTTAAGGTCCTTTGGAGGAATCAGTAAGTCGAAAGTTCTACATGGGAGGCCGAAGCGTACATGCAAAAGAGATATCCCTATCTCTGCCATTTTAATCTGAAGGTACTAACTCTAAGTCCTCTATGTGATTTCAAGTCTTATGTTTCAGCCCCTATGTCATTTGCATGCATTCATGCTTGTATTGACAAAGTTCATGGTGATTTTAACACTTATGTTGAGATTTTTGAAAATGTTGTTTAAGTATATTGTTGCATTCTTGTTTGGACCAATCTTTTCATGATTACTCTTCTCATGTATGCTTCTTTGACATTCGAGCACGAATATTCCCAAGGGGGAGATATTGAAACGACCCCAAAATGTGCCCGAAAATGTTTCTAGAAAGTGCCCAAAATTATAATTTTCATATATCTCAAAATTCATGCATGATATCAAAAGTCTAACTTCATATTCTTGATCAAGGGGCAACATTAAGTGGGAAATGGGTCTAACCCCAATTTTAGAGCAACCAAATCGCAATTTCAATTTTCCGAAAATTCCTTATCAAGAATCAACCATGTCCCTGGTGCGACGCGGCTAGGGCGCGGTCTAGTGTAAAACTTGCCTCTACGATGGGTTTGTATAATAGACTAGACGCGGACCTGTACATTTTGTTTCCAGTGATTTTTATCTCGGTCAAAGGCTTTTGGGTCTTGGGCCTAATTCTTCTTATGCATGAAAATACCTATACTTACCCATATTTCACCTTCATATCATACAAGACATTCCTAAATAGTCTCTCAAACACTTAGACAAATATTTCACCCACAATTCAAGTGCCAAAACTCATTCGGATCTTAAGGATTTCACTCAAGCTTCAAGTCTCCATTTTCGATATTCATCAAGTAATTCTCCAAAGTTAAGATATGTGGATTTCAACCATTGGGTCCTTTCACCCATGGTTCCCAAGCCTTCTATTTACCTAAAACTCATGTTTCTAAGTTGATTTACTTATGGGACTTAATAACTATGAATCTGACTATGAACTATGATAGGGTTTTTAAAATTGTGACTGTTTAAGCATGTTTTGAGCTATGAATCTATGATCCATTGTGGGATATGATGAATGGTCTTGATGTATCTTGGATGAGGGTGTTACCAAGTATTGGTAGGTGGATTTACATTGAATTTTCTTGCATGATTTCACTCTTGAATTGTATGATTTTTCACTAGCATTACACACCTACAAAGTGTTTGGTAAAATGTCCGCTTATGTATTCTTGAGTTGTTGAAGGTCTAAAGCATAGTTTATGATTCGAATGACTTTATGATGATGAAAGGAATGTATGTATATGTCATTTTTCTCTATAGTGTTGTGAGTTGACCAAGCCTCGCTCGGGGGGTTGTAGGCCCGGGATACCACATTGAAAGGCTGATACCTCGATTGCCTTGCTCGGGAGGTAGTAGGCCTGTGCTACCATGATTGGGAGGTATGTACCTCAATAACACTTTTGAGGAGTTTGTACCTCGATTGCCTCACTAGGGAGGTAGTAGGCCCATGCTACCATGTTGGGGGTTATGTACCTCAATAACCACGTTGAGGGGTTTGTACCTCAATCACCTCTCCAAGGGGGTGGTAGACCTTGGATATTATATATTGATGGTCACTTCTTACAAACATATTATGTTCTATGTAAGCATGATTTACTCTAAGCATCATCAATTCATGCCATATTGCTATATGCTTATTTATTGCCTATATTTATGCATTTCGATTTTGTTGCTTATCTCTTGTAGCATTGCATCCTATATACTTAGTACATTCAAATACACTAACACATACTCTCTACCTACATGATATTACCATGTAGGAATCGAAGCCACGCTTGATCATTCTCCTCCTCCACGTGGCTAGTACAATCTCTGTGAAGCTAGTTAGTGAGTCCTCAAACACTATAGATACTTTTCATGAATTCAATGCATACATACAGTCCTTTAATCATCATAAAGTCACTTGACTTATAAACCATGAAGTAGACCATTAATCACTTGAGAATCCTTATTAAGACATTTTATCAAACACTTGATGGGTGAGTGATGCTAGTTAAAAATTATGCAATTCAAGAGTAAAATAGTATGAGAAAACTCGATGTAAATCAACCAACCAACACATAGTAAAATCCTCATGTAAAATAGCTTGAAATCCTTCATCAAATCTCATAATAGGTCATAGTTTCATAGTTCAAGACATGTATAGTCTCAATAGATAAAATCAATTCATAGTAGAAGCTTGAAATAGGCAAACATGCATATCAATCAACATTTCATAAAATCCTAACATAAATTTGTAATACAAAACCATAATAAAAGATACCCAAAGAACATACAACTTGGAAATATGCAATTTTCATAAAAAGGAGAATTCGGCTCCATTGATAAAAGGACTCAATGGATGAAACCCACATATCTTAAACTTGGGCTTTCTTGATGTAGACTTGAAGCTTCAATGGAGCTCTTGAGATCTGTAATTAAGCTTGGGACACTTGAATTTGGATGAAATGTTTGGTTAAGTCTTGGAGAGGGTTTTGAGAGGGTCTTTAGTGTTATAGAGTTGAAAAATAGCTAAGCATAGGTGTTTTCACGCATAAGTGAACATGGGGCTATGACTCCAAGGCTCTTGGGCCGAAATGGAAAATGAAGGAAAAACTTGTACTGGTTCGCATCACTGGCGTGATGCGGACCCATCGCGAAGGTCACTCCAACATTAATCCGCGCTCTTGGCGCATTGCGGCCAGGGCGCGGATGGCTACCAGAATTCAAATTTTTGTGAAAATTATTTTTCACTACGGGTTCTTTAAAATCAGTGTTTTACCCATTTTCCACTCAATTTTCCCTATGATCACGAATATGAAGTTGAATTTTCGATATCACGCATGGATTTTGAGATATATGAAATTTCAATTATGGACATTTCCGAAGAACATTTTTAGGGCGCTTTTGGGGCGTTTCAACTACACCCTTTGTTTTGGAGTTTACATTATATGACACTTCTTAGTGTTATTGATTTTTTAATTCTATTTCCTATTAATGTAAACCCTTATGCTATACCTTGTGCCAGATTTTGTTAATGGGTGATACCTTTTCTTTCAACTCCATAGGCAAAGCCTATTCAGGTTGAATGATAAAATAACCCTTCTAAAACATCTAGGACTACTGTGGTTCAAGAAACTAGCTAACTTCGTTTTAGGGCGGATTTGGCCCGCATCTACACCGCTGAGGTTATTTCTATTATTTCTCACCTCCCTAGTTATTTGATTTTTATTTTCATGGAAAGACTATGGACTAGTTTTTAGTTCTATTAATGGATAAATTAAAGAAACTTTGTTGCATGGTTCCACAAGGATTTAGAATCATTTGTAACTGTACTCCATTGATCTTTTGGATTTATATTATGGTTGTTATAGGTAACATTGACTAATTTTGACCTTGCTAAGCTATTTGACGAGAACATGCGATCCAACTCTTTGTGCGGGGCTATGGAATATATGACACCTGAAATTGTTCTTGAAAAGGGCCATGTTAAGGCTATATACTAGTGGAGCATGGGAGAACTATTTTGTGAGATGCTAATGGAAAAGGTCTGTCATTTTGGTTAACAAGTTGACCTGTTTTGAATCACTTCAATCGGTTGCAGTACAACAACAACAACAACAACAACAACATACCCAGTGTAATCCCACAAGTGGGGTCTGGGGAGGGTAAAATGTACGC
>JAPFFP010089095.1:0-21188 GCA_026153255.1 Solanum medicagineum
AAAATCATGCAATTCAAGAGTGAAATTATGCTACAAAATTCAATGTAAAACCTTCAGTGGATACTTGGTAACACCCTCAAGCAATATATGTCAAAATCCTTCATCAAATCATACAATAGACATTAGATTCATAACTCAAAACATCTAAAACAATCACAATTTCATAAACCCCAACATAGTATGCAGTGAATTTCATAATAAGTAAGACCCATTTGTAAATGAACTTTAAATCATGCAATTTTAAGTAAGAGGAAGCTTGGGCATCATGGGTGAAAGGAACCCATGAAAGAAACCTACATACCTCAACTTTGGAGATTTCCTTTATGAAGATTTGATTGAGAACTTGAAGCTTGAGTGAAATCCATAGATTCGAAATGAGATTGGGAGACTAGAATTTTGGTGAAATATTTGTCCAAGTGTTAGAGAGGGTTTTGAGGAATCTCTTGTATGATATGGAGTTAAAATAAGATTACGTATAGGTGTTTTTATGCATTGCAAGGCTTAGACCCAAGGCCCAAATGCCTTGACCAAAGCAGGAACACTGGCACAAAATAACGCATCTTCGCGACGGCTCCACGTCGCGGAGGAAACGCATACCCCTACTTGAATTGTAAAATTAGAAAAATTTGTTTTTTGCTACGGGTCTTCTAAAATTTGGGTTATACCGACCTTCCACTCAATTTTACCCCATGATAAAGAATATGAAGTCAGATTTTTGATATCACGCATGTATTTTGAGATATATGGAAATTTAAGATTTCGGGCACTTTCGAGGCACATTTTCAGGAGATATATGGAAATTTAAGATTTCGGGCACTTTCGAGGCACATTTTCGGGCACTCTTTAGGGTCGTTCCAAATGGGATGAGAAGTGAAGTGGTGAAGGAACAAGAAAGAACAAGGCTATCACAAGACCTCCCCCTTCTTTTCCTCAAAGGCTCAAGCAAAAGAAGGAGGATAGTAAGTTCAAGCGCTTCCTATCCATGTTGAAACAATTGTCCATCAGCATTCCCCTTATTAAAGCATTGGAGAAGATTCCTGGGAATGCCAAGTAAATGAAGAATTTGGTGACAAAAAAGTGCACTATGAGCCAAGAGTTTTTGCAAGAGCTCCAATTGTAGTGTTATTACAACCAAATGTTTAGTCCAAAAAAGGGAGGATCCGGTGCATTTACCGACCCTTGTACCATTGGCAATGTTGAGTTTGTAAGAGCATTGTGTCATTTGGAAGAAAATATAAGTTTTATGCCTCTTGTCGTGTTCAAAAAACTTGGTTTGGGCTCACCTACTTTGACACAAATGAGGTTACTGATGGCGTATAGGACAATCAAGATGCTAGAAGGAATACCTTTCAATGTGTTAGTGAAAGTGGATAAGTTCATCTTCCCAATAGATTTTTTTGATTCTTAATTGTCATGTCGATTTTAAGGTCCATATTAATCTTTGAAGACCAATTGTGGTCACAGGAAGAGCCCTGGTGGATATAGATTCAGGTCAACTCAGGTTTAGAGTTAATGATGCAGAAGTGGTTTTCGACATTCGCCATTCTATGAAACACCCTGATAAACTCAAAAGTGAAGTGTTGGCTATTAAGAAATTTTGATGACTCGAGATAACTAAGTCATGCCACGACATTAAATAAGGCGCTTCTTAGGAGGCGGCCTAATTACTTTCCATGTTTTTGCTTATTTTGAGTTTATTTTTATTGTGTGTGGATTGTTTTTTCTTCTAAGACATTGAGTTGGTTGCATATTGGTATTATGGTGAATTTTGATGTCTAGGTTCTGGACATAGTAGCAAATTTGTAGAAAATGGCATTGGAAGCAGCCTCTATGACCAAGCTTACAAGCCGTAGTATGCACTACGACTCGTAGTCATGCCTCGTAGAGAGAAACAGTGATGGCTTGAAGTTAGAACTCACACTACGAGCCACTTAACGACTCGTAGTACCTATTTCAAGTCGTAAATGGGGTTTTTAGTGCCTAAGTATGGTTTCAGAATTTTTCTAAGTGTTGAGTGACCTACAAAACCAAGACCTACTGGCCGTAGTCAAAGCTACGACCCATAGTCCAGGTTTCGTAAACCCGACTCAGAGGATTTTTAAAGTCGGCCCGGTCAAGAATTTAGAGAGTCAAAATCATTTTTGGCCAAAAAATATTTTGCTAATCACTAAATTTACCCTTAATCTTTCTTCCCCAAATATTTCCCGACGAATTGTTTGGCCACCATTCCAATTTCCAGCAAGTTTTCTGGCTCTAGGGTTATTGGGCTCCATTCTTCTCATTAGGCTCATTTCAATTTATGATTATCTATCATATGTCTTGGTTTGTTTTAATTCTTGAAAATGTAATTTTCTTTGAATGTGCGGGTGAATTTGGAGATTGAAAGGTATACTAAGACATGGTGCTTGTGGGATTGATGCTACTTGAGATTGAAATAGGGTTTCGATCATAATGAGTAGTACTTAACCCTAGTTGAAGGATTTTGCCCCTTGTTGCTATTCTTGGAATCATGCTATATTGGTTGTTGTTGATTGATTGAAAAGTCGCTGATTCATAATCTTGTTGTTTTGCAAAAATCATGGTAGCATGATGTTGTGTGCCGGTTAGGGTTATGTTGATAAAACTTTTGGTGCACTTGTGAACAAATTACTTGAATTATTGTTTACATGTTTGCATGATGGATTTGCATAATGAAGGGATGTGTTTGAGTTCATGAATGAACGAATTGAGGGAATTGTATTTGGAAGTGTTTTGTTTGCTATACCTATGATTGATGGGGTGAAATTATTGTTGGAATCATGCCTAGGATCCTTGGTGGTTTGTGCTCATGTTTTAAATGATAAATGCTTGCTTCAATGCTGTTAGGACTAGGTTTGTATTGTTCCTTATGTTTGTGTGGTGGAATGATAGTATTTGAGGTACCTTCTGCTTTATACTACGGGAGACTCCTACGACTCGTAGAGGATTCTACGAATCGTAGTTATCTATCGTAGGGTGCAACAGTGACCGGATATATCTGAAGTTTCACCATACGAGACCCACTTACGGGTGGTATTCCCCAGTATGAACCATAGTCAGGTCTTGTGGACATGAACCTGCAGATAAACTAGTCTCTAAAACTGTGTATGAGACTGGTCTACGAGACGTAGCCATGTCTAAGAGTTGTAACTGTGTCTCGTACCTAGTTCCAGTGTCAGTTTTTATTAGACACTTGTGGACTACGAGGCGATAGTATGGCTCGTAGCTTCCACTAGGAGCCGTACCTAACACTCATACCGGCCACCTGCAACTGATGCAGTGTTAAATTTCCTGTGTTTTTCTTTTTTGCCTTTGTTTTCTTCTCTCTCTTTTATTTGTTTATGTTGATTGAATAAAATGTTTGGGACTAATTGTTGGTTTATAATGCCAATTTCAGGCATAATGGCTCCCAAAAAGAGGAATGCAGCTATCATGGCCTTTAACAGAGGTTGATTGATGAAGATTCATACAATGAGCATTCTGATGGTTCAAATGAGGTCTACAATGTCTGAATTGATCCTGAGGCATAGGTACCTCAAACGAGAGCCAAAGCTGCCTAGACCCCGATGTAGTTGGAGAGTCCCTCCCAGTCTAACAAGGAGGGACATGATCATGGTTCTAGGGGAGTTCACTACAGATGACACCATCTGGCTAAGAGTTTGAGTCAGATGAGGTGCCTCAAGATGGAGGAGCAGTCCAATCCTTGATTGCCCTATCCATCTCAGATACAGATCCTTAGAATCATCGATAGGCTATCAAGGGCATAAAGGCTATTTTTAGATAGGGGATGTATCTTAACAGGCAGGGGAGGCTAGTGAGACCGCCTTATGAGGAGCCTCGATTAGTAGATAAAGGTTGAGCCATATCCCAACATTAGAGGCTAAGAGAGAGTGACAAGGGCTCATGTGGTTAATAGAGAAGCTAAGCAAATACTCCCCACTCTTAGTGCAGGAGTTTTATGCAGTTTATGTGGCTAATAATCTACGACACCTTCCAAAGGGGAAGAAGGCTCTCGATCAGCCCAGATTGAGAGAGTTTGTGGCACGAGGCTGACGGGTGGACATATCAGAGGAGACCATCTGCTAAGTACAATTTGGTCTTACATTCAGAGCACCATGTTCTACGGCCAAGTATGATAGCCCGATAGACAAGATTAGATGGGTCGTTATTCCCAAGAATGTGGACTAGAAGATTGAGCTTCTAAGATGGGTTGTAAGCCAGATTGTGTAGAGTGGCCCAGAGACTATATGGTCACTACTCATACAGACTCTATCGTGAAGTCCTCTCTCTTTCCCCTCCAAGTTCTGGTGGGCCATCATCAGGTCTCGCATCCGATCCACCTTCATAGATAACATCATCACGTTGGAGCGAGTAGTTCTACTAGTCAGCTTCCTAGCTAGCTAAGACATTCATTGGATACACCTGATAGCTGAGTAGATCCATGAGTCGGCACTCCAAAGATCCACAGACTATGCGGGGATGCACAGGTGCGAGTGTCACTTTATCTAGATCCATATGTTGAGGCTTTCCAAACCATGGATCCCAACCTGATCAAGGCTGATGAGAACCCCGGTGGCGCTACAACAAGCAATACCTCCTCTTATGCCCAAGACTTTCATTCTAGAGCCACTTGCCGAGGGTTCGACAATTGCCAACACCACTCTAGCTACTACTACAAATGATGAGGGACCATTGCAGTATGAGGCAGCCAGTATTGAGATGAGTCTCTCTATAGCCGCAGCTGCGTCTGAGCCATCGACATCGCAGACTCCTCTTACAGACATTATGTTTGCCATTGCTATTCAGGGTATGGTTCGCGGATTATCACGGGCTGAAGCTCAGTTGACTCAGCTGATATGGCAGATTAATTCTTGGGTCCAACACAAAGTTCAAGCATCGGAGGATAGATTCAGGGCACTTACCACTTCAGTTGTTGATCAGCATATTGCTACGGTAACTGACAGAGTTGATGTCTTCGAGCAGAGGGTGCAGAAGAGACTTGGTGAGGCTCGACCTACAGATTTGTTAGGCTTTCATCAGAAGTTCGCAAAGTTCAAGTATGACCTGCTCACATCATTAATGGCTCTGATAGAAGTTCCTGAGTAGACACTGGAGGATGAGTTGCTATTTGACATGTTCTAAAACGACCCACCACGTGCTCCGGGGAAGAGACCCATAGATGAGGATGATGTAGAGGAGGGAAACAAGCGCTAGATGAGTAGAGTAGATGCAAGCCTAGAAGCAAGATAGATTGCTATGTATTAGCTCATCCAGCATGGCTGCAGCACAGACTACCCCAGAGGAGGTAGACACTCATGGACAGCAAAATGCCAGTGCTTAGGCAATATTTGATGTTTGATTTTTCACCCCCTGTTCTTATTTTTATTTTTGTCTTGTACATTTGAGGACAACGTACTTATTTTTGGTGGGTGTGGGTAGTTATGGACTAGGGTGAAGTCTGAGTAGCCTTTAGTCCATAAGTAACCTAGTTTTTTATATCCCAAGGATTTCTTGCCTGTGTTTTTTTTCTTTGTTGATTATTTTTATTTGTATGTTAAACTGGCACGTTTTAGATGTTTTAGATAATTTTTATGGCATATGATGATTATAATCTTGGCATGTACATTATTTTGATGGTTTAAAATTTTTAAAAAAAAATTGCTACCCTTGAAAATTTTTGTTGGTTAGTAGTCATTTTGCAATCACGCATGTTTGAAAGGTTTGGCAATGTTTGTTCTAACTAAGTGAAGGCAAGTTGATGCTTGAAGCATGATATGTGAGTCTATGATGGCTATGTATGCAATGTCATGTGCGTGTGAGCTAATTTTGTTGTGTTCATGCATTGTCTACTAATTCTGAACTTGCCTTGTTACGTTTGAGTTGGACTGAAGATTATATGGATTAGGAAGAGGTTTTAGGCCATTTTTCTTTGATAACAGTCCATTTTTGCCTAAATAACCCGCAGAATGAAAGAGTTTACCCCTTGTTCCAAATGTTTGAGTCTTACATGCACCCTTTTCTTTCTTAATACCTAGCTAGCCTAACCTTATCTAGTGAAATACCTTGATATTGGCCCTGTTCTATCCTTGAACATTGTGAAACTTAATTGAGACAAAGAGACTAAGTTGAGGGTGGCTACCAAAACTGGCCCCGGTTTGGGGAGTGGAAATTGTGTACTTCACCTCAGGCTAAAAGTCTAAGTTGAGGGTGGCCTATGTTGTGGTATAATGGCAAAAATAAGGTGATTAGTTGGGAATAGAAGAAAGAATAAGAAGTCATGTACCGGGTAGGAGAAAAAAAAAAGAGAAAAAGATACCTTAGAATAAGTAAAAAAGCAAAATGAGCTTGAAAATGAGCCACAAGCTGAAAAATGAAGAGAAAATGCCCGGAAAAGCTTGGAAATGAAGAATAAGGGAGAACAAAGTGAGAATGGTTGAGTTGTTAAGGTGAAAGTGTTGAAAATCGTGGTTCAAGGTTTATCCCTTAGTACTAATTGTCCAAAATGCTATACCAAAATCCCATGAGCCTACGTTACACGCCTATGAAGTTTTACAGTGATCCTAATCCAATTAGGCAACAGTCCGGGTTGTGAGTATATGGGAAAGTTTATGGTATTGGTTATCATGCATAAATCTCATTTATGAGAGTGAGTATGATTGCATAGTCCCTTAACAACTTTGAAGGCATATTGAATGAAAAAGGGAACTTCTTTTCTGTGAGGGCATTTGCGTTGCATGGTTAGCATTTGACTTGTTTAGAGATTGTGGATTGTTGATACTCCTTAACTTTTAATAGTTGGATTGTCAAATGCATCAATGTGTTTTCGTTACCTTAGTAGCTACATGATCATGTTTTGAAAATGCTAGTATGGGTACCTAAATTGAAATTGAGTAGAGTATATGCCAATAGGATGATTGCTATGCATTGCTTATTATCTATCTAGATTGAGTCGTTGCTTAAGGACAAGCAACATGTCACGACCCAAGCCTAGGGCCTAAATGTGACACAACGAATAGAGAGCCCGAAGGAACCCAAAACAAGCCTCTTAGCATATAATACACACATCCTTGGTCATGGAAGCATTAATATACAACAATAGATAGTAGATTGGGACAACGGGACTACTTCTCATATCATAAACATAAAGAGTCAAGAGAAAGAGTCAAAGCTAAAGCATAATACAAACATGTCCAAAGACACCTCTAAAACGTAGATACTTAGCGGGCGCCAAGACAAGCTACCGGGCTCACCCTCATAGTCAACATATATACAAACGAAGGATAGTCTTAAAACATTGTAAGAGATCATAAGCATCATCCCCAGAATGGAGGACTCACCAACAAGCTTGATAGATGTCATACTAGCCACGTGGAGGAGGATGATCAAGTGGGGCTCTGGTTCCTACATGGTGACATCATGTAGACGTAAAATATGCTTTAGTATGTTGGAATGTACTAAGTATGTAGGAGCAATGCAACAAGTGGTGAACACCATAAACAAAATGCATAACATAGGCAATGAATAATCTTATAGCAATATGGAATGTATGAATAATACTTAAAGTACAATCATGCTTATATAGAACATAATACAAGTGTAAGTAGTGACCATTATTAATGCAATCCAAGGGCTACCACCCCATGGAGAGGTGCATGAGGTACAAGCCCCTTCATGAGGTTGATGATGTACAAACCCCCCAACAAGGTTGGTGAGGTACAAACCACCCAACAAGGTTAGTAAGGTACAAACCCCCAAACAAGGTTATAAAGGTAGAAACCCTTGACAAGGTTGCACGGGCCTACCATCCCCCAAGCGAGGCGATCCAGGTACAAACCCCTCAACAAAGTTACTCGAGCCTACAACCTCCCGAGTGAGGCTAGGTCATCCCCAACACTATAGAGAAAATATCATATACATACATTCCTTTCATCATCATCATATACACACGTTCCTTTTATCATCATAAAATCATTCAACTCATAAGATATACCTTGGACCTTCAAATCCTCAAGAAGTTATAATCTAGACATTTTGTTAAACACTTGGTGGGTGTGTATTTCTAGTGTAAAACCATGCAAATCAAGAGTGAAATCATGCTATAAAATTCAATGTAAGACCATCAATAGATACTTCGCAACATCCTCAAGCCATATACATCAAAGCTCTTCATCAACTCTCACAATAGATCTTAGATTCATAGCTCAAAACATGCTAAAACAATCATTATTTCATGAAACCCCAACATAGCGTGCAGTAAAATTCACAATAGATAAGACCCATGAGTAAATCAACTTCAAATCATGAAATTTAGGGTAAAGGAGAGCTTGGGTATCATGGGTGAAAGGAACCCATGAAAGAAACCCACATACCTTAGTTTTGGAGAATATCTTGACGAAGGTTGGATATGGAGACTTGAAAATTGAATGAGAACTTTGAGATCCGGATGAGTTTTCAGATTTGAATTTAGGAGATGAAAAATTGGCTAAGTGTTGTAATGAGCACTGGGAATGTTAAGAATGATATAAGGGTGAAGTATGGCTAAGTATAGGTATTCTCATGCATGGGAACACTTAGCCCCATGACCCAAAGCTTTGGACCGAGATGGAAAAACTGGGAAAAATTTGTACTGAGGCGCGAATGCACACTGGAAATTGCATTTTTGCGATTTTCACATTTTGCTACGGTTGCTATTAAATCGGGGTTAGACCCATCTCCCACTCAAACCCCCTAAACAATAATATGAAGTTAGATTCTTGATATCACGCACGGATTTTGCAATACATGGATATTACGATTTCAGGCACTTTCGAGGCACATTTTCGGGCACTTCTTCTGGGGTTGTTTCAATATCTCGCCCTTGGGAACATTCGTCCCTGAATGTCAAAGAAACATATATGAGAGACACAAGCTTAACAGTTTCAATGCATATAGAGATGCAACAATGCACTTTAACATCATTTCAAAAATCTCATCATAAGTATAAAATCATCGTGAACTTGTCAATTTAAACATGAGTGTATGCAATGACATGAAGGATGAACTTAATACTTGAGATCACATAGAGGACTTAGATAAATAACTTAGGCATGAGTGGAGTGGAATAGGTAAGGATATCGCTTTTGTATGTTCGCTTCGGCCTCCCAAGTAGCACTTTTGACTTCTTGATTCCTCCAAAGGACCTTAACGGAAGCCACACCCTTGTTACTCAACCTCTTCACTTGTCTATCGGAAATTTGAACTGTAACCTCTTCAAAGGTCAAATTGTCTTCAACCATCCCCACAACATCAAGAGGCATAATAGCATTAGAATCACCCACATATTTTCTCAACATAGACACATGGAAGACCGGAGGAACCAATTCCATTTCCCTAGGCAACTCCCAACACGTAGGCCACCTTACCAATCCTTGTCATCACCCTATAAGGACTCAGATATCTAGGGCTTAACTTGCCCTTCTTGCCAAAATATACCACACCTTTTCGTGGGTGACACCTTCAAGTAGACCCAATCACCAACCTTGAATTCAAGATCCCTTCTCCACACATTGGCGTAGGACTTTTGGCAACTTTGGGCCATCTTCAACCATTCTCTAATCATCTTAACCTTCTCAAAAGCCTCCATAACCAGCTTTGGTCCCAACAAAGCCACCTCTCCAACCTCAAATGACCCAACCGGAGATCTACAATGCCTACCATAGAGAGCCTCAAAGGAGTCATTCCGATGCTAGAATGATAACTATTGTTATAAGAAAACTCAATCAATGGAAGATGATCATCCCGACCACCCTTAAGCTCCAATACACAATCCCTAAGCATATCCTCAAGTGTTTGGATAGTTGTTTCAGCGTGGCCATCCGTTTGAGGGTGAAAGGCCATACTAAGATTAACTCTTGTACCAAGAACCCTTTGAAAGGACCTCCAAAAGTGTGAAGTAAATTGAGCACCACGATCCGATGTGATGGAGAAAGGAATACCATGCAACCTTACCAAGTCATTAATGTATAACCTAGCATAATCTTCAGCCCCATATATGGTCTTAATCGGTAGAAAGTGAGATGATTTTGTCATCCTATCAACCACAACCCAAATGGAATCAAAACCCTTCCGAGTCTTGCTCAACCCAACCACAAAATCCATATTAATCACTTGTCATTGCCAAGTAGGAATCTCTATGTTCTTGTGTTAGGCCACCCGGCCTTTGATGTTCGGCTTTGACTTGTTAACAACTATGAAAATCGGAAACAAATTTGGCAATGTCTCTCTTCATACCTCCCCACCAATACACATCCATCAAAACTCTATACATTTTAGTGGAACTAGGGTGGATAGAATAAGAAGAATTATGGGACTTATCAAGGATTTTCTCACTCAAACAATCAACACAAGGCACACATAACCTACCTTAGTACCTAAGGGCACCATCTCCCCCTTGGGAGAAAACCTCCACCTTGCCCTCTTTCACCAAGGCCTTCAATTCTAACAAAGAGGGATCAAGCCCTTGCTTTGGTATCACCTCATCAACCAAGGAAGACTTAGAACCATCAATAACAACAACATCACCATTACCAACGTCTTCCAACCTAACCCCCAATCTAGCCAACCGATGGACCTCCCTAGCCACCTCTTTATCACCAACATCAACATGAGTTAGGCTACCCATAGACACCCTTCTCAAGGTATCCGCTACAATATTAGCCTTATTGGAATGATAATGCACACTCGTATGATAGTCCTTCAGAAGTTCTAACTACCTTGTTTGTCTCAAGTTGAGATCCTTTTGAGTGAAGAGACATTGGAGGCTCTTATGATCGGTGAACACATCAACATGCATCCTATACAAATAGTGACTCCAAATCTTTAATGCAAACACAACGGCGGCTAACTCAAGATCATAGGTAGGATAATTCTTTTCATGCACTTTGAGTCGTCTAGAAGCATAGGATATAACCTTGCCATTTTGCATCAACACACAACCCAAACCAACCCTGGAAGCATCACAATACACAACAAAGCCCTCTAGCCCTTCTAGTAGTGACAAGATAGGAACGAACACAAGCTTATATTTCAATGTTTTGAAACTCCTTTCACACTCACCGGTACACACAAATTTGGCTTTCTTTTGGGTCAACTTTATCATGGGAGAGGCAGTAGAAGATAACCCATTCACAAACCTCTAATAGTTACCCGCTAACCCTAAGATGCTCCTAATATCCGACAGGGTCAATGGTCTAGGCAAATTTTTAATCACATCCCTCTTTTTAGGATCCACCTAATTACCATCCCCCAATACCACATGACCTAAGAAGGAAACCTCCTTCAACCAAAATTCACACTTCTCATATTTAGCATACAACTTCTCTTCCCTCATTCTTTACAACACAACCCTCAAGTGTGCCCTATGCTCCTCCTCACCACTAGAATATATCAAAATATCATCAACAACTGCCACGACAAATGAATCAAGGTAGGGTTTAAAGACCTTATTCATTAGATCCATGAAGATGGCCAGTGCATTGGTCAACCCAAAGGACACCACAACAAACTCAAAATACCCATACCTAGTCCCCAAGGCCGACTTAGGAACATCACACTCTCTTACCTTTACTTGATGGTACCTGGACCAAAGATCAATCTTAGAGAAGTGGCTAGCCCCTTGCAATTATTCAAACAAATCATCAATTCTCGGAAGAGGATACCTATTCTTGATAGTGATCCTATTAAGTTGTTGGTAGTCAATACACATTCTAATAGACCCGTATTTCTTCTTCACAAACAACACTGGTGCACTCTAAGGGGATTAGCTCGGCCTAATAAAACTCTTCTACAACAAGTCCCTCATTTGTTCCTTCAACTCCTTTAACTCCTCCGGGGTCATATGGTAAGGAGGAATAGAAATGGATTGAGTATTGGGGAAGAGGTCTATACCCACTATAACCTCTACCACATTTTGGACACCTACCATTAGGAACCATTCCCCTAACCCCTTCGGCCCTTAGAAAGTCATTGGCAACCCTCTTATTAGATGCATGAGAAGACCCTTGGCCTTGATGGAACCGGCCACGCTTTCGGAAATTACCATCCAAATGGGCCCTCTTTGCCTCCTGACTCTTGCTCTTCCTCAACTTATGCCCTTCCATTTGTTCGGAATAGGTCATCAAACGAGACAAGTCTATGTCACTAATAAACATGGAAGACCGGCATTCCTCACTCACCATGTCGGAAACACCCATCACAAATTTGTTCACCCTAGACCTTGGGTCGGCCACCAAGTGGGGAGCATCTTTAGAGAGTTGAGTAAACTTGAGGGCATACTCCCTCACACTCAAAGATCCTTGTTTCAAGTTCATAAACTCCACCAATTTAGCTTTCGTAAGCTCAAGAGGGAAGAACCGGTTAAGGAAAGCCGCCTTGAACACCTCTTAAAGCACCACATTGTTGACTCCCTTCTCTTCCTTCCATTGATTAAGCCATATTTGTGCTACCCTCTTCAGTTGATAAGACGCTAACTCCTCCTTCTCCTCTAATCTAACACCCATAATAGTCAAAACCCTGTAGAGCTTGTTAATGAACTCATGAGGGTCCTCATCCTCCTTTGACCCATGGAATTCCAGGGGATTCATTCTTATGAAGTCTCTCAGTTGAGAAGATAGCGTAGGACTATGAGGGGCTTGGGCACATTGGTTAGCTTGATTAGCCACAACTTGTCTAACCAAAGTGAGAGCATCCCGAAGCTCTCCATAAGTTGATAGGTCCTCGAGCGTGTGGGCTCTCCTTCCTCTTATTTTAGGCATGATCTAGCATTGGCGAAGAAGAATCATTAGGGGAGGAATAACCTTACATCAACTCTATAGCATGACTTAGAACATGAAGAACAGAAACATTTCCTTAAATGCCTCACAACCTCTCACTCATAGTTGTAGGGCACAACACAACCATGAATAAGACTCTAATCGAAATGGTGTATTTGACTCCAAGGTTCTAACAAACTAGTGCTCTAATACCATATTTTTCACGACCCAACCGAAGGGTCAAGATGTGACACGGCGAATGGGGAACTCGAAGGAACTGCAAACAAGCCTCTTAACATATCATACAGACATCCTTGGTCGCGGAAGCAATACAATACAAAAAAAGTTAGTAAATAGGGAAAATGAGACTAAGGAACAATTTTCTCATATCGTAAACGTCAAGAGTCAAGAGAGAGTGAAAGCTCAAAGCATAATACAAACATGTCCAACAACACCTCTAAAACTTAGCATCGGGCTCACCCTCATAGTCAACATATATACAAATAAGGATAGTCTTAGAATATTGTAGGATATCATAAGCATCATCCCTAGGATGGAGGACTCACCAACAAGCTTGAGAGATGTCGTACTAGCCACGTGGAGGAGGATGATCAAATGGGGCTCCGGTTCCTATATAGTGACATCATGTAGGAATAAAATATGTGTTAGTACATTGGAATGTACTAAAAGGATACAATGCAGCAAGTGTTAAACAGCATAAACAAAATGAAACGACCCCAAAAGTGCCAAAAAACTTGCCTCGAAATGCCCAAAATTTTGGTTTCTTTATATCTAAAAATTTGTTTAGTTTTTCAAATATTCGACTTCATATTCTTGTTCAGGGGGGTAAAAATTTGGATAACAAGGGTCTAACCTCGATTTTAAAGTGAAAAAATTGATTTATGAAATTTCACATGGTACAATTTCCAGAGAGCTTTAAGCGGCGTGGAGCAGTGTAATTGGAGTTTTTGTGTCACCTCCGCAATACTTAAATGTATATTTGGGTGTTGCCTTTTTTTTAGCCTGCTCAATATTTTTCTCAGTGTTGGGCCCAAATATCCCAAGCATGTTTTCACTTATACTTAGAATTATTTTACTCTTATCACTCTAAACATTTCCCAAAATCCATTCCCACACTTATTCTTATTTTACTCTCATAAACCAAGTCCTAAGACCCTCATCCGGATTTAAGGATTCTCTTCAAGCTTCAAGTCACCATTGCCAACCTTCACCAAGAACTTCTCCAAAGCTAAGGTATATGTTGTTGAACCATTGGGTCCTTCCACCCATGGTACCTAAACCCTCTTTTACTTAATATTACATGATTTAAAGTTGATTTTACATGTGGGTCTTGAATATTGAGAAATTTAGTGCATAGTAATTTTAGTTTCATGAAAGTATGATTGTCTTAGCATATTTGAGCTTCAAATCTTGGATCTAATGTTGGAATTGATGAGGGGTTCTGATATGAATGTCTTAGGGGTGTTGCAAGGTGTTGATTAAAGGTTTTACCACTAATTTTCTTGCATGATTTCATCTCTAAATTACATGCTCTTTTACCCACATTAGACACCCCAAAAGTGTTTGATAAAATGTGAGGTTATGATTTTTTTAGGAATTGAAGGTCCAAAGCATGAGATATGATATGAATGATGTTATGCTAATGCAATGAGCTTATGTAAATGTTTATTCATACATAAGATAATGCATTAGATCCTATGGTGAATCCTATAAAAGTGTTGCATACACTATATCCGATCTGGGGGAAAAGAGCACGGGTAACCATGCGAGGGGTTTATACTTCGTCACCATGAATGTTTGGGGAGTGACCATCATCAACCATCCGAGGGGTTTATACCTCGTTACCATGGATGGCGGGGTGCGACCACCATCAACCATGCGAGGGGTTTATACTTCGTCACCATGGATGGCGGGGTGCGACCACCATCAACCACCAAGGGGTTTATACCTTGGATAGCTTTCTTGGTCTCATTCTTCACATATGATATTCTGTATCATCATGATATACTTAAGCATGATTTACATATGCATTGATCATACATGTCATCTTAATATAATATGTCTATTGTCTATTATTTTTGCATTTTGGATTAAGATGCTTATCTCTTATCGCATTGCATCCCACATACTTAGTACATTCAAATGTACTAACACATACTCTTGTTGTACATGATATCACCATGTAGGGACCGTTGCCCGAGTTGATCATCCTACTCCTCCACGTGGTTAGATGATGTTACTCCAAGCTTGTGGTGAGTCCTCCATTTCGAGGACTTTGGTTATGTCTTTTCCCTACTTATATATGTATCGAGACATTACCTTATGTTATATTTGACTATGAGGGTGTGCTCGGTTACCTTGTCTTGGCCCCCATTCTTTCTCTGTGTTAGAGGTGTATCTTGGACAAGGTGTGTACTATCTATGACCTTGACTTTTGACTTTTGACTTCGATGTTTATGCAATTTTTCCTTAGTCCCCTTGCCCTTACTTTAATTAAATATGTTTTTTTTATGTTTCCACAACCAAGGATGTGTGACGATATGTTAAGAGCCTTGTTTAGGGTCCTTTCGGGTTCCCCATTCGCCGTGTCACGTCTAGGCCCGAGGCTTAGGTCATGAGAAACTTGGTATCAGAGAACTAGGTTGATAGATCCTCAGAGTTTAAAACACCACGTCGATTAGAATCCTATTCATAGTCGTAAAGTGCGCCATGACTATTAATAGGAGGCTATGAGGCATTTTAGGAAATGTTTCCCTTATTCATGTCCTAAGTCGTGCTATAGAGTTGTGATAAGTACTTCCCCTTAATGATTATTATTTGTGATGCTAGATCATGCCGAATACTAGAGGAAGGCAGGCCCAAACTCCCGAGGAGCAACCTACCAATGGTGAGCTTTGGGATTCCCTTACTATGCTTGCCCAAGTGGTTGCCAATCAAGTTCAACAAGGGGCCCAAGCCTCTCATGCTATTATCCTAGGTGCTAGGGTAAGGGACTTCATGAGGATGAATCATCTTGTTTTTCATAGGTCAAAAGTGGTTGAGGATCAACAACAGTTTATTGATGAAATCTACAAAATCTTGTCGATCATGGGTGTCGGGCTAAATAAGGAGGCAGAGTTGGCGGCACACCAACTCAAGGGGGTGGCCCAAATTTGGTTTGATCAATGGAAAGGTGAGAAGGGTAATGGCTATGTGGTGTTTTGGGAGGAATTTAAATTGGCCTTCCTTAATCGGTTCTTTCCTCTTGAGCTTAGGGAGGCAAAGTTGGTTGAGTTTATGAACTTGAAGCAAGGTGGTATGAGTGTGAGGGAGTATTCCCTAAAATTTAATCAACTCTAAAATTATACTCCTCACTTGGCGGCTGATTCTATGTCAAGGATGAACAAGTTTGTTATGGGGGTCTCCGATTTGGTAAGCGAAGACTACCGGTACGCAATGCTTATTAGTGACATGAACTTATCTCAATTGATGATATATGCCGAGCATATAGAAGAACAGAAGCTGAGAAAGAGAAGGGCTCATGAAGCCAAAGAGCCCTATTTGAAAGCAAGTTTCCCAAGGGTGCTAGATTTCAAGGCCAAAGGCCTCCTCATGCTACTAATAAAGGGTTTGTCAATGACTTCCCTAGGCCTCAAGGTGTTGTTGTTGTGGCTCCTAATGATGTGTGTCCTAGATGCGGAGGGGGTCATAAGGGCCCATGCTTGAAGGGTTCCAATGCATGCTTTGAATGTGGGGAGCTTGGCCACAAGAAAGTAGATTGTCCAAGATACCGTGGCAATGTTCGGGGTGCAAATGCGGTTCCATTGGGTAATCGCTTTTATGCTCTACATGTGAGGCAAGGGGTTGGTGAAGTCCCCGATGTTGTTACCGATATGTTGAAAACTTTTGATCTTGATGTATATGCTTTGATTAATCCGGTTGCCACCCTTTCCTTCGTCACCCCCTTTGTTGCTAAAAAGTTCCATGTTCAGTCGGAGTTGTTGCATGTGTCATATGAAGTGTCTACTCCTATTGGTGCATCTATTGTTGCAAGGAGGGTGTATAGAAATCATCCAGTTTGCTTACATAAAATCATACCTTGTGATCTTTTTGAATTATATATGGTTGATTTTGATGTTATTCTTAGGATGGATTAGTTGCATGCATATTATGCTTCTATCGATTGCAGAACCCATAGGGTCAAGTTTCAATTTCCAAATGAACCCGTCCTAGAGTGGGAAATTCATGATGTAATAGTGAAGGGTAGGTTTATCTCATGCATTAAAGCTCGTATGTTGATTTCCAAGGGGTGTTTGTATCATCTTGTAAGAGCCAAAGATGTGGCGTCCAAAGTCCCTTCCAATGAGTCGATTTTGGTTGTGAATGAGTTTCTTGATGTTTTCCCAAATGACCGTTCCGGTGTCCCTCCTAAAAGGGAGATAGATTTTGGTAGATATTTCCTTCCAAACACTCAACCTATCTCCATTCCCCCTTACCATATAGCCCCCACGGAGTTGAAGGAGTTAAAGGAGCAATTGAAGGATTTGTTGGAGAAGGTGTTTATTAGACCTAGCCAATCACCTTGGGGTGCACCGGTGTTGTTTGTAAAGAAGAAAGATGGGTCACTTACAATGTGCATTGACTACCTTCAACTCAATAGGGTCACTACAAAGAATAGATATCCTCTTCCAAGGATTGATGACTTGTTTGACCAATTGAAAGGTGTTAACTTTTTCTCTAAGATTGATCTTCAGTCCTAATACCATCAAGTGAGGGTGAGGGAGTGCGATATTCCCAACACGGCCTTCCGGACTAGATATGGAAATTATAAATTTGTGGTGATTTCCTTTGGGTTGACTAATGCACTGGCCATTTTCATGGACCTAATGAATAGAGTCTTCAAGCCCTACCTTGATTCCTTTGTGGTGGTCTTCATTGATGATATTTTGATCTATTCTCACAGTAAGGAAGACCATATGGGTCATTTGAGGGTTGTGTTTCAAAGGTTAAGGTAGGAGATATTGTATGCTAAATAAGATAAGTGTGAATTTTGGCTAAAGGAGGTTGCATTCTTGGGTCATGTGATGTCGGGAGATGGCATAAAAGTAGATCCTAAGGAAACCAATGTGACTAGGAATTGGCCTAGACCATTGACCCCGTCGGATATTAGGAGTTTCTGGGGCCTTGCGGGCTACTATAGAAGGTTTGTGAATGGGTTATCCTCCATTGCTTCTCCTTTGACAAAATTGACTCAAAAGAAGGTGAAATTTCTGCGGACCGACGAATGTGAGAAAAGCTTCCAAACATTGAAAGATAGACTTGTGTCTGCTCTTATATTGTCTCTATTGGATGGGATTGAGGGTTTTGTTGTGTATTGTGATGCGTCTAGAGTTTGTTTGGGTTGTCAACTAATGCAAAATGGTAAGGTCATAGCCTATGCTTCTAGGCAACTCAAAGTGCATGAAAGGAACTACCCTACCCATGATCTTGAATTAGCCATCATGGTGTTTGCATTAAAGATTTGGTGACATTATTTGTATGGGGTGCATATTGATGTCTTCACTGATCATAAGAGACTTCAACATGTCTTCACTCAAAAAGATGTTAACTTGAGACAAAGAAGGTGGCTAGACCTCCTGAAGGACTATGACAAGAGTGTGCATTATCATCTAGGTAAGGCTGATGTTGTGGAGAATTCTTTGAGTCGAGTGTCAATGGGTAGCCTTGCTCATATGGATGGTGGTGATAAGGAGATGGCTAGGGAGGTGCATAGGTTGGCTTGATTGGGGGTGAGGTTGGAGAATGTGAAATGTAGTGTTGTTGTTGTTGATGGTTCTAAATCCTCATTGACCGATTTGGTGATTGCTAAACAAGATCTAGACTCCTCCTTGCTTGAGTTCAAGGCCTTGGTGTAAGAGGGAAAGATAGTGGTTTTCTCCCAATGGGGAGATGGGGTACTTAGATACCAAGGTATGTTATATGTGCAATGTGTTGATGGTTTGAGGGAGAGAATTCTTGATGAAGCCCATATTTTCTCTTATTATATCCACCCCATCTCCACCAAAATGTATGGAGACTTTAGGAAAGTGTATTGGTGAGGAGGTATGAAGAGAGATATTGCCAAATTTGTTTATAGTTGCCATAGTTATTGACAAGTCAAAGCCGAACACCAAAGGTTGGGTGGCCTAACCGAAGATATAGAGATTCCTACTTGGAAATGGGAGGTGATTAACATGGACTTTGTGGTCGGGTTGCGCATGACTAGGAAAGGTTTTTATTCCATATGGGTGGTGGTTGATAGGATGACAAAATCGGTTCACTTTCTACCGGTCAAGACTACATATGGGGCTGAGCAGTATGCAAAGTTATACATCATGAGTTAGAGAGGTTTCATAGGGTTCCCTTATCCATTATAAAGGATTGTGGTTCACAATTAACTTCACACTTTTGGAGATCTTTTCAAAGGGTCTTGGAACCAAAGTTCACCTTAGTATTGCCTTTCACCCTCAAATGGATGACCAAGCCGAAAAGACAATTCAAACACTTGAAGATATGCTTAGGGCTTGTGTCTTGGAGCTTAGAGGTAGCTGGGATGACCAGCTTCCATTGATTGAGTTTGCCTACGACAATAGCTACCTTTCTAGCATCGGTATGGCTCCTTTTGAGGCTCTTTGTGGGAGACATTGTACATCACTGGTGGGTTGGTTTGAGGTTGGAGAGGTGGCTTTGCTGGGGCCGGATCTTGTTATGGATACCCTTGAGAAGGTTAATATGAGTAAGGAAAGATTGAGGACAGCCCAAAGTCGCCAAAAATCCGATGCCGGTGTATGGAGAAGAGACCTAGAATTTCAGGTGGGTGATTGGGTTTATTTGAAGTTTTTTCCAATGAAAGGAGTGGGTCGTTTTGGAAAAAAAGGGAAATTGAGTCCCAGGTATGTTGGTCTCTATGAGGTGATAAAGAGGATTAGTAAGGTGGCTTATGAGTTGAGGTTTTCTAATGAGATGAATTTGGTCCATCCGGTATTCCATGTTTCTATGTTGAGAAAGTATGTTGGTGACCCTAATGCTATTGTACCTCTTGATGTTGTGGGTGTTGTTGAGGATAACTTGACTTATAAGGAGGTTCTAGTTTAGATCTTGGATAGGCAAGTAAAGAGATTGAGAAAAAAAGAGGTGACATCCGTTAAGGTCCTTTGGAGGAATCAACATGTCGAAA
Organism: Solanum medicagineum; assembly: GCA_026153255.1. Classification (NCBI taxonomy): domain Eukaryota; kingdom Viridiplantae; phylum Streptophyta; class Magnoliopsida; order Solanales; family Solanaceae; genus Solanum; species Solanum medicagineum. Next base: position 20,023 of record JAPFFP010089095.1, read on the forward strand.
GTGCTACTTGGGAGGCCAAAGAGGACATGCAAAAGCAGTACCCTTATCTCTTCCACTTTCCTCAAGACTAAGGTACTACTCCTAAGTTCAATATGTGACTTCAAGCCTTACATTTCATCCCTAAGTCATTCATATGCATTCATGTTTAAGTTGGTAAACTTATAATGATTTTACACTTATGTTGAGAATTTGAAAATGGTGTTTTACATGTTATGCTGCATTGTTGTTGGGGCTGATTCTTTCATGATCACTCTTTTCTTGTACATCTCTTCTACATTTAGGGATGAACTTTCCCAAGGGGGAGATATTGAAACGACCCCAAAAGTGCCCAAAAACGTGCCTCAGAATGCCTGAAATGTTAATTTCTTTATATCTAAAAGTTTGTTTAGTTTTTTGAAAATCCAACTTCATATTCTTATTCAGGGGTACAAATTAGGGTGACAAAGGTCTAACCTTGATTTTAAAGTGAAGAAATGGATTTATGAAATTTCACATAGTACAATTTCCAGATAGCTTTTAGCGTCGCGGTAATTGGAGTTTCCGCCTTGCCTCCGCGACGCAGAGATGTGTATCTGGGCATTGTCTTTTTTTAGCCTGCTCAATATTTTTCTAAGTGTGAGACCCAAATTTCCCAAGTGTGTTTTCACTTATACATAGAATTATTTTACTCTTATATCACTCTAAACATTTTCGAAAACCCATTCCCACACTTAGTCTTATTTTACTCTCAAAAACCAAGTCTCAAAACCCTCATCCGGATTTAAGGATTCTCTTTAAGTTTCAAGTCTCCATTGTCAACCTTCGCCAATAACTTCTCCAAATCTAAGGTATGTGGTGTTGAACCACTTTGTCCTTCCACCCATAGTCCCTAAACCCTCTTTTAATTAATATTGCATGATTTAAAGTTGATTTTACATGTGGGGCTTAAAAATTGAGAAATTTACTGCACAGTGATATTAGTTCATGAAAGTATGATTGTTTTAGCATATTTTGAGCTTCAAATCTTGGATCTAATGTTGGAATTGATGAGGGGTTTCGATATGAATGTCTTAGGGTGTTGCAGGTGTTGATTAAAGTTTTTACCGCTGATTTTCTTGCATGATTTCATCTATAAATTACATCCTCTTTTACCCCTATTAGACACCCCCAAGGTGTTTGATAAAATG
>JAPFFP010089124.1:0-21178 GCA_026153255.1 Solanum medicagineum
AATGGCCTAGCTATACACATCTCCTTTTAGATTGTTATTACCGTTTATCTTCTTAGAGGCATGCCAAACATAGAAAATTTCTTAAAATATGTATACAAGGAACATAGATATAGGTTGGTTCTCCCAAGACTTATCGGCAACGGGTGCCAGTCCGCCTTAACGGGACTTTGGAGCGTGACAATCTTATGTCAATATGTTTGGACTTTTCGTGAAAGAAGGCATTCTTGCAAAGATGGATGACACTTTGACTGTCCCAAAACATCTAAAACTTGTTCAGTTTGACACCAAGTTCCTTAAGAAATCCCATCATCCATAACAACTCTTTGCAAGCTTTTATTGATGCTATAAATTCTGCTTCCATAGAGGACAATGCAATACACTTTTGTAATTTTGACTGCCAAGACATAACTCCCCTTGCAAATGTAATTAAGTATCCTGATGTAGACTTTCTCGAGTCAACATCGGCAACTAAATATGCATCTATGAATCCAACTAACATAGGTTCTGCCTCCCCAAAACATAAGCATATCTTGGATGTACCTCGAAGATACTTGAGAATCCATTTAACAGCTGCTCAGTATTCCTTTCCAGGATTTGAAAGGAAACAACTCACTACTCAAATTGAGTGAGCAATATCTCGTCGTGTACACACCATGACATGCATCAAACACCCAACTGTTGAGGCATATGGTATTCAAACCATTTCTTCCTTCTCCTTGCCAGTAGAAGGGCACATACTGGAACTCAATATAAAGTGATTAGTAAGAGGACAACAAACCGCTTTATCCTTGTCCACATTAAATCTCTGAAGTACTTTTTCAATGTAATTCTCTTGAGATACCCATAACTTCTTGGTGCCTCTATCTCTTTTAATTCTCATGCCAAGAATTTATTTTGCTGACCCCAAGTCTTTCATCGCAAAAAACTTACTCAATTGTACCTTTAGACTGATATCAAGAATTGTTGAGTGGGTCCCTCCAAATGGAAAGCCCACATGGCAATTCTTTTTCAAAGGAAGCTAGACAATGCAATTGAATAATTGTTCAAATGAAGGTTGTGGACATTTCTTGTTTTGCTTGTCAAAAGTTGTTAAAACAACTTTTTGACAAATAATACGAACTGTTCACCTACCAAAGAAAAGTAGACTGAATTTTTTTTCTATATAAAGGAGCAATCTGCTCTTAAGTTCTATACATCATAAAAAGAGAGAAAAACAAAGAGAACCACAAAGATAAAGAAAATACATTGGGTATTTTCTTCTGTGTGGTATACCATGGACTATAAATTAAAAGAGTATATGAAAAAAAAATAGAGAGTGTTTGCTTAGAAAATATTTTCCTAAAAGAAATAGTAAGTGACAAAAATAGTGAGACTATTTTTGTTTTTATTTCTGAGAGCCTACTATTTGTAATAGTAAAAATAGTTGTACACTTGTGCCAACTATTTGTAGTAGTAGAAGAAAAATAAAAGAAGTGTTGATTTGTGGACGTAGCCCAAAAGTTTTAAGTGAACCACGTTAAATTTTTGGGTGTCCATTTTACTCTATTTATTCTTCCTAGATTTTATTGCTCACTCTGTTGCGTGGGCCACAACAAAAGGTATCAGAGCGTGGTCTAAGTTCATGACAATTGAGGTAAAAAAAGCAAAATGATTAACCTAAACAGTTTAAACTACTGTATCTGGAGAAACAAAATAAAGAATCTTCTCATGGTTATGAAGATGCGCTTGCCGATATTCTCTATCGTCAAACCGGAAGATATGTCCGAAGATGAGTGGGTATTTGAGAATGAACGAGTTTGTAGATCTATTTGACATGTTATCAATGACAACATTTATAATCATATTTGTAATGAAAATCATGCAAAAATACTGTAGAATAAGATGGAGCAGTTGTTTGCTTCAAAGACTGGTACCAACAAATTATTTTACTTAACCCAGTTGATGAAAGTAAAGTATCAAAAAAACACTTCTGTAGCTGATCACCTAAATAACATAGAAGGAATGGTGGATCAGCTATCGATAATGGGCATAAAGTTTGATGATGAGATAATTGATCTTAAGTGAAACGATCCTAAAAAGTGTCCGAAAACGTGCCTCGGAATGCCCAGAATTTTATATTCCATAATCTCAAAATCCATTTGCAATTTCAAAAATCTGACTTCATATCTTATTCAGGGGGTCCAAATTAGGTGTAAAAGGGTCTAAACCTGATTTAAGAGCGAAAGATAAGCAATTATGAAATTCCAAGAATGCAAATTCCAATGGAGTTTTCGCGTTGCCCTAACGATGCGCCCCAGTTCATTTTAGGGACTGTTTTTTTAGTTCGGTTCAAGACTTCTAAGTCTTCGGCCTAAGTGTTCCTAAACTTTTTTTACTTATACTTAGCTAAATTTCACCCTCATATCATCCTAAACATTTTCGAATACTCACTCAAACACGTAGTCATATTTTCACTCCCCAACTCAAGTCCCAAACTGATAGGATTGAGGTTAAAAACAATACTAAGATGGAGTGAATACTAGAATGCGAAAGCAACAATGAAAATACAAAGATAAAAACTAATTAAAGATATGAGAAATTCAAAGGAAAGATCCAAGAAATTGATATTCTAAGGCATTGACAAGATCTAAGTAACAACGTAAAGATTTACGGAAGAAATCTAATGCCTTTACTTGAGAAAAAGAATCAAAATATTAGATTTATATCTTGACCACTTTATGAGTAACTAAAGACAATAATTAGCATGTAAAGTAATCACCTTCTAAAGAATTCCAAAGAGAAATCAAATATATTACAAGAAGAAAGTACTTTATACCTCAAACTATGAACTAGTAAAGGTTTAAAGATAAATTCTCAAAGAACAAGTCACAAAGGTTCAACAGAACTCTCTCAAATATTATTAATATCAATCTAATTGTCTTTAATGAAAGAAAAAAAACTCCTATATATACTACAGGGTCCTTGGATGTCCAAGACTCCATAGGTTAGGCCCAATCTAGTATCCAAAACCTAGGAAGAAAATTACAAGGTAAATCCTACTCTAGAAAGGAAATAAAGTTACCTTAAATAGAAATAGACCTATTAGTTGTAGGAAAGCATTAAATGGTACTAGGATACCTTAAGTAGAATAAGGAAAACATTCATCACCTATATATAAATAAGGAAATAAGGTAAAACCCAACAAGGTGACAAATTTGGAAAGTTTGACTAGTCTTCTCTGCAAACTTGGGTAGAAAGCAACCTTTGTTGTGGCTGATTCTTGGACTCTTCTTGGCCTTATTTGCACAAAATTTAACCTTAAAATTCTTCATCTTGGACTTGAATTTGGGCCACCAAATAATTGTACCATTTGGACAATTCATCCTTCTTGGGCTTTAGCTCTTCTTCCCCAAAAAGACACCTTAGGATCTGCAATTGAAGCCCATTGAGCTTATTATTAAACTCCTTGGTTTGAGATCTTGTTATGGGCCTCCTTTGATCTTCTAAAGCTTCATCCTTTTCATCATTGTCCTTCAAAGGAGTAGAGCTTTGTATGATGTTATCATTCCCCTCTTCTTCAAGAGAATTTCTCCTCGAATTCAAGTCTGCATCAAAATGGGAAAGATCAGAAACATTAAAAGTAGCACTAACTTGGAAATCACTAGGAAGATCAAATTTATAAGCATTGTCTCCAATCCTTTCAAGGACTTTGTACGGGCCACTTCCTCTAGGATCTAGCTTGGTCTTTCTTTTGGAAGGAAATCTTTCCTTTCTCATATGCACCCAAACTAAGTGCCCAGGTTTAAACGCAACATATTTTCTTCCTTTATTCCTTCACAATGCAACTTCCTTATTTTTCTTTTCAATTGCAAGTCTTGTTTGTTCATGAATCTTCTTCATCATGTCAACCTTCTTTCTACCATCAAGATTAGAAAAGTCATTAGTAGGTAAATATAGTATATCAAGAGGGGTAAGGGGTTGAATCCATATACAACTTCAAAAGGAGTCTTACCAGTAGAAGAACGAAAGGTCTTATTATAAATAAATTCCACATTAGGCAAGTAATCTTCGCAAGAAGTCAACTTTCCTTTCAAAAAAGCCCTCAACATATTCCCTAAAGTTCTATTAACCACTTCTGTTTGCCATCCATTTGTGGGTGACAAGATGTGGAAAATAGCAATTTAGTCCCTAACTTTCCCCAAAGAAATCTCCAAAAGTGACTTAAAAACTTAGAATCCCTATCACTAACAATAGTTCTAGGTATTCTGTGCAATTTAACCACTTCTTTTAGATGAGATGCATCATTAGTCCTTTTACATGGAATAAAATGACCCATTTTAGAAAATTTATCTAGTACCACAAATATACTATCCTTACCATATTTAGTCCTTGGAAGCCCCAATATGAAGTCCATAGAAATATCAACCAAGGAGAATTAGAAACAGGTAAAGTAGAATAAAGACCATGCAACAATGTTCTAGACTTAGATTGTTTACATTCAAGACAACGAAACATAGTTTTCAACATCCTTTCTCATGCTAGGGCAATAAAAATATTCAGAAAGTGTTTCCAAAGTTTTAGGCACTCCAAAATGTCCCATTAGCCCTCCACAATGTGCTTCCTTAACAAATAGCTCACGCAAAAAGCAGTTGTGTACACACAACTTATTTTCCTTGAATAGAAATTCATCTTGAAGATTAAATTTCTCAAAAGGACCCAACTTACATTCATAAAGAATTTTACCAAAATCAGAATCATTAGCATAGAGTAACTTGATTTGGTCAAAACTGAACAACTTTAAAGTAAGAGTACATATCAAAACATAACTTCTTGAGAGTGCATCAACAACCACATTCTCCTTTCCTTTTTTGTAGGCAATTACATAAGGAAAAGTTTCAATAAACTCCACCCATTTAGCATGCCTACGACTAAGTTTAGTTTGGCTCTTCAAGTACTTCAATGACTCATGATCAGTCTTGACCACGAATTCTTAAGACCACAAGGAGCGCTGCTATGTAGCAAACGCCCTTACCAAGGCATATAACTCCTTATCATAAGTTGAGTAGTTCAATGTCACTCCACTTAGCTTTTCACTAAAGTAAGCAATTGGCTTGGAGTCTTGCATCAAAACAGCACCTATGCCCTTACCAGAGGCATCACACTCAACTTCAAAAGACTTAGAAAAATCAGGTAATTGCAAAATAGGAGCAGAACACAACTTTTCTTTCAGTAAGTTAAATACATCATCTTGTTTCTTTCCCTATGAAAAAGTCTTTCCCTTCTTAATAACTTCAGTTAAAGGAGAAGCAATGGTGCTAAAGTCCCTCACAAACCTCCTATATAAACTAGCAAGTCCATGAAAACTCCTAACTTCAGTTATACTATAAGGTCTAGGCCATTCTTTAATTGCTTTGATTTTATCACCATCTACTTCAACTCCCTTAGAACTAACCACTAAACCTAAGAAAACTACATGATCCACACAAAAAGTACACTTTTTGAGATTAGCAAATGAGCTAATTTCTAAGGACTTCAAAAACTTACTTTAGATGCTCTAAGTGTTCATCTAGATTTTGAGAAAAGATCAAGATGTCATAAAAATACACCACAACAATTGTCCATGAAAATCTTTAAAAACATGATTCGTTAGTCCCATCAAGTGGCCGGATGCATTTGTTAAGCCAAAAAGCATAACTAACCATTCATAAAGTCCATATTTGATCTTAAAAGCAGTTTTCCATTTATATACAGGATTCATACGAATCTAATGGTAACCACTTTTAAGATTAATTTTAGAAAAGATTTTGGATCCATATAGTTGATCTATCATATCATCAAGACGAGGGATAGGATGGAGATACTTTACCGTTATCTTGTTGATGGCTCTACAATCCACACACATCCTCCATGTTTTATCCTTTTTAGGTACCAATAGGACAGAAACATAACATGGGCTCATGCTCTCTCGAACAAACCCTTTTTAAACAATTCTTCAACTTGGCTTTGTAATTCTTAGGTCTCTTCAGGACTACTCCTATAGGCAGGCCTATTAGGTAGTTAAGACCCAAGCACAAAGTATATTTGGTGCTCAATCCCTCTCAAAGGTGGCAACCCTTTTGGAGTATCATTAGGAAAAACATCTTCAAAACTCTGCAAAAGAGAAGAAACACTATTTGGCAAATAAGGAGTTAGTTCTTCAAAGTTAATCAACATTTCTTTGTAAGTAAATAGTACTATGGGCAGCCCCTTTTTTCTAGCATTCAAATACTCTCTGGCTTTTACATAAATGCTCTCTTTTTTCTTTTCATTAGCCTCTTTCCTCTCACCAAAACTTTTTATTTTTTCACTCAAACCTTCTTTTACCTCTTCACTTAGTTTGCTGCCCTCTTTCTCTTTTTCTCGGCCATCTTTCTTTCTTTCTATCCCTTGGCCCTTTTCTTTTCCCTCAAGCTCACTTTTTATCTCCCCCTTTGCTTTCCCATTGTTTCTCTCAATCGTTTCTGATCTTCAAACACTTGTGAAGGAGATAATGGTGCAAGAGTAAATTTCTTACCATTATACAGAAGACTATACCTATTCTTTCTCCCATGATGAGTAGTATCCCTATCTTATTTCCAAGGTTGGCCAATTAAATCATGACATGCTTACATTAGAACTATATCACAAAGAATTTCATCTCCATATCTACCAACATTGAATGAAATCAAGCATTGTTTGTTTACTTTTACCTCTCCACTATCATTCAACCAATTGGAGCCTATATGGGGTAGAGTGTTTCATGCATGTAATACCTAGATTATCTACCAAATATGAACTCACCACCTTTGTAAAACTTTCCCCATCAATAATCATAGAATAAGTCCTCCCCTTTATTCCACATCTAGTATGGAACAAGTTCTCCCTCTGTCCTTCATCACTACTACCCAAATTAATAGTCATAATTCTCTTAACCACCCCAATTATACCATCATTAGGAAGTTCTAAATCATCTTCCTCACTTACACCTCCCCCCTCTTCTTCTCCCCCCTCACTTTTTTCATCTCATATTCTCCATTCTCTCTAAGTATGATGTTTCTTCTACTTGGACATTCATGCTTCATATGGCCCCTCCCATGACATTTATGATATTAAATAGAACTAGAAGGTTTAGAAGATCTGGGATTGAAGGTTTTACCTCCCTCATCAAATTTACCTTTACCTCTGTCTTCTTGAGGTTTAGAAGGAGCTTTTCCCTCTTGATTTGACCATGGCTTCTTAGAGATGGAGTTAGGCAGATTTCTCCATGAGTTAGGTTGCTGCTTTTTCTTAATTTGTTTTTCTACTTTAATAGACAAATCAACTAACTCATCTAAAGTTACATACTGTTGTATCTCTACTACATTATCTATTTCAGAATTTAAATCATTTAAAATCTATACATTGTAGCTTCTTCTTCCTCCATGTAATTAGCTTGGATTATAGCCATATCCATGCTTTTGAAGTACTCGTCTACCGACATGGAACCTTGTTTCAAGTGTTGAAGGGAGATTGCAGCTCTGTTTGAAAATATGATGGCACAAACCTCTTCCTTATCACCCTCTACATCTCTGCCCAGGTGGCAATGGGTGGTAGCTCATCTTACTCTCCCCCTAGCAATCATTATCCACCAAGAAGTAGCATAATCAGAAAACTCAAGAACAACAAGTTTAACTTTCTTACCCTTAGAGTAGTTATGACAATCAAAGATGGCTTCAACTCGTCCCTCCCAATCAAGGTACAAGTCTGGGTCCCTTGTCCCCTTGAAATATGGAATCTTCATTTTTATACTACTTATATTATCATCTTCTACTCTACCTCTTTGTCCCCTCTTACCTCTTCTTTCTAGATTAAGCTCACCATGAAAATCATCATTGTCATATTCAAGATTTACAAAAGGGACATGGGGTACATTTCTTCTAAATTAGGGTCTAACATTATTGGGTGGTACAACATTATTCTCCCTCCTAATTACAGCTATGGTCTTATTCTGCTCGGTAATCATATTTTTTATCTCTTGAAATTGAAGGTTCCATCTCTCGAATTGTTGGTGCATAGCTTGAAGGGTGAAGTCATTCCTTCCTTTGCTCTCAGCTTCTAAACGAGCCTTTTCTTTATCACCACCTGACTTAGACATCTTAAAGGAAAATATCAATCTCACACTTAATATGGCTTTTACCCTCTTTTAAACTCACTGACACTTGCCTTTTTCCCCTCAAATAACCTTTGAATAAGAATACTTTGTAGATTTATAATTAAACTAAATAAATATCAAGTTCTTAGTAATAAAGTATAGATTTTTGAGGCACAAAAGAAAGTAAAGAGCTGGTCTTAGAACAAGTAGGATTTAGTTGAAACAAAACACAAATAAAAAGGAACGAAGTTACAATTATATAAGAATAAGAAAAGTATTTCCTGTGGGCCTCAAAGATTTAGAATCCCTTCTTCTTAATTCCTTTTCATTTGGAAACACTAATGCATGATTTTGAGGGTAAGTAAACGAATTTCTTGGAGAGCAAAAAATCTCCTTTTTTAAAAAAAACTTTTTTTTCTTTTTTCTTTTACTTTTTTTTGCTCTTTATATTTAAGAAGCAGATTTACCAAGAACGAAATCTTGATAGAACTGCTCTGATACCACTTGATAGGATCGAGGTTAGAAACAATACTAAGATGGAATGAATACTAGAATGTGGAAGCAACAACGAAAATAGACATCAAAAACTAATTCAAGATATGAGAACTTCTAAGGAAAGATCCAAGAATTTTCAAGAAACTGATATTCTAAGGCCTTGATAAGATCCAAGTAACAACGTAAAAATTTATGGAAAAAATCTAACACCTTTAATTGAGAAAACGAATCAAAACATTAGATTCGGACCTTGATTGCATTATGAGTAACTAAAGACAATAATTAGCGTGTAAACTAATCACCTTCCAAAGGAATACCAAAAAGAAATAAAAGATATCACAAGAAGAAAGTACTTTATACCTCAAACTATGAACTAGTAAAGGTTTGAAGATAAATTCTCAAAGAACAAGTCACAAAGGTTCAACAGAACTCTCTCAAATATTATTATTATCAATCTGATTGTCTTTAATGAAAGAAAAAAGACTCCTATATATATTATAGGGTCTTTGGACGTCCAAGACTCCATAGGTTAGGCCCAAGGAGTATTTAAAACAGAAAGAAACTTACAAGGTAAATCCTACTCTAGAAAGGAAATAAAGTTACCTTAACTAGGAATAGACCTAGCAGTTCTAGGAAAACATTAAATGGTACTAGGATACTTTAAATAGAACAAGGAAAATATTAATAACCTATATATAAATAAGGAAATAAGGTAAAACCCAACAAGGAAAAGAATCTTGACAAATTTCGAAAGTTTGACTAGTCTTCTCTGCAAACTTGGGCAGAAAGAAACTTTTGTTGTGGCTGATTCTTGGTCTCTACTTGACCTTATTTGCAAGAAATTTCACCCTAAAATTCTTCATCTTGGACTTGAATTTGTGACACCAAATAATTGTACCATTTTGGCCAATTCATCCTTCTTGGGCTTTAACTTTTTTTCTCCAACAAGACACCTTTGCATCCGCAATTGAAGCGCATTGAGCTTATCATTAAACTCCTTGGTTTGAGATCTTATTATGGGCCTCCTTTGATCTTCTAAAGCTTCATCCTTTTCATCATTGTCCTTCAAAGGAGTAGAGCTTCATATGATGCTATCACAAACCCTCATCCCAAGCTAAGGTTCTCCTTCAAGGTTCTTCTTCAAGCTTCAAGTCTCCATCTCCAATCTTTCATGGTTTCCTTTCACCCATGATATCCAAGCCTCCTTTCACTCAAATTTCATGATTTAAAGTTGATTTACCAATAGGTCTTGATCATTATGAAATTTACTGCACATTATGTTAAAGCTATGTATAGTTATGACTGTTTTGCCATGTTTTGAGCAATAAATCTTTGATCTGTTGTAAGATTTGAGAATGGTTTTTGATGTATATTGCTTGAGGGTGTTGCAAGGTGATGATTGATGGTTTTACAATATATTTTCTTACATGATTGCATCTCTATAATTCATCATTTTATACTAACATTACACACCCTCTAAGTGTTTGATAAAATGTCTGGATGTGGTTTCTTGAGGAGTTAAAGGTCCAAAGCATGAATATGATATGAATGACTATATGATGATGAAATGAGCTTATGTATATGATATACTCTATATAAAGTGTTGCATTAGACCATACCCGATCCGGGGGGATAAGAGCCCGGGTAACCATGTTGGGGATTTGTACTCATCAACCATGTGAGGGGTTTGCACTTCGCCACCACATTGATAAGGTGTGATTATCATCAACCATGTGAGGCATTTATACCACACAGTTACCAAGGGGTTTGTACCTTGAATAGATAGCTTGGTCTCTTCTAGACATATGATATCATATATGAGCATGAGTTAAGCATGTTTTACTTAAGCATTGACCACACATGCCATATCATTATATTATGCCTATTTCTTAATATTATGCATTTTGATTATAATGCCTATCTATTTTTGCATTGCATCCTACATATTTAGTACATTCAAACTTTTTAATGCATATTCTTGCCTACTGATATCACCATGTAGGAACCGGAGCCTAAGTTGATCATCCTCCTCCACGTGGCTATTTCGGTGCTTTTCAAGCTAGTTGATGAGTCCTCCACTTCGGGGACCTTAGTATACTCTCTCTCTCTTGTTTTGTATTGAGACACTCTTCTTTATGTTCTATTTGACTATGTGGGTGAGCCCGATTGCTTTGTCTTAACCCCCTCTCTTATCTATGTAATAGAGGTGGTTATTGGACATGTTATGTATCTACGATATGAGCTTGACTCTTGTCTCTTGACTATGATGTTGTGAAAGCTTTTCCCTTAGCCCCTTTTACCCCTATTCTTACTCTTTAATGTTTTTATTTGCTTCTGCAACCAATGATATGTAAGGACAAGTTAAGAGGCTTTTTTGGGGTTCCTTCGGGTCCTCCATTCGTCGTGTCACGTCTAGGACCTACGCTTGGGTCGTGACAAACTTGGTATTAGAGCACTAGGTTGATAGATCCTTGGAGTCCAACCCATCGCGTCGATTGGAGTCCTATTCATGGTTATGAAGTGTGCCGTGACTATGAGTAGGACTATGAGACGTTTTAGGAAAAGTTTCCCTTCTTCATGTTCTACATTATGCTATAAAGTTGTAGTGAGCTTTCCCCGTAACAATTTTTCTTTATTATTCTAGATCATGCCAAACACTCGAGGACGAAGGGCCAACACTCCTGAGGAGCAACCTACCAATGGTGAGCTCTGGGATGCTCTCACTATGCTTGCCTGAGTGATGGTCAACCAAGTCAATCAAGGGGCCCAATCCCCTCATGCTGCTACCTCGAGAGCTAAGGTAAGAGACTTCATGAGGATGAGCCCTCTGATTTTCTATGGGTTAAAGGTGGATGAAGATCCACAAGAGTTCGTTGATGAGGTCTACAAAATCTTGAATATCATGGGTGTTCGGCTGAATGAAAAGGTGGAGTTGGCGGCGTACCAACTCAAAGGGTTAGCCCAAATATGGTATAATCAATGGAAGAGTGAGAAGGGGGTTGGTAATGTGGTGCTTTGGGAGGAGTTTAAATTGGCTTTCCTTAACTGGTTTTTCCCTCTTGATCTTAGGGAAGCAAAGTTGGTAGAGTTTATGAACTTGAAACAAGGTGCTATGAGTGTGAGGGAGTATACCCTCAAGTTTAATCAACTTTCAAAGTATGCTCCTTATTTGGTGGCTGATCCTAGATCTAGGATGAATAAGTTGGTGATGAGGGTCTCCAACTTAGCAAGTGAAGAATGCTGATCCGCCATGCTAATTAGTGACATGGACGTGTCTCGGTTGATGACCTATGCCGAGCAAATAGAGGAGGAGAAATTGATGAAGAGAAGGGGGCATGAGGCCGAGAGGACCCGATTTGAGGGTGAATTCCAAAAGGTTGCTAAATTTCGTCAATGCCAAGGGCCTCTTCATGGTACTAATAGGGGGTTTGTCAATGACTTCCCCAGGCCTCAAGGTGTTGGTAGGGTGGCTCCTATTGATGTGTGCCCTAAATGTGGAAGGAGTCATGGAGGTCCATGTTTGAAGGGTTTCAATGCATGTTACGAATGTGGGGAGCTTGGTCACAAGAAGATAGATTGTCCAATAAACCATGGCAAGGTCTGGGGTGCTAATGTGGTCCCATTGGAGAGAGGTGGTACTCAAAGTGGTGCCCCAAGGGACAATCGATTTTATGCTCTATATGGAAGGCAACGGATTGGTGACATCCCCAATGTTGTTACCAGTATGTTTAAAATCTTTGACTTTGATATGTATGCTTTGATTGATCCGGGTACCACACTTTCCTTTGTTACTCCTCTTGTTGCTAAAAAGTTTCATGTTGTCCCCGAGTTGTTGCATGAGTCATATGAAGTGTTTACTCCTATTGGTGGCTCTACTATTGCTAGGAAAGTTTATAGTAGTTATCCTATTTGCATTTTGTATAAGTTTTTACCTTGTGATCTTGTTGAATTAGACATGGTAGATTTTGATGTCATACTTGAGATGGATTGGTTGCGTGCCTACTATGCTTCTATTGATTGTAGAACCCATAGGGTCAAGTTTCAATTCCCTAATGAACCCGTCCTTGAGTGGGAGAGTCAAGATGTAGTGGTCAAGGGTAGATTCATTTCATGTATTAAAGCGCATAAGTTGAATTTTTGGGGGGTTTTTGTATCAAGTTGTGAGGGTTAAAGATGTGGAGTCCAAATTCCCTTCCATAGAGTCGGTTCCGGTTGTAAATGATTTTCTTGATATCTTTCCAAATGGCCTTCCCAGTGTCCCTCCGGAAAGGGAGATAGATTTTGGCATGGACCTCCTCCCCGATACTTAACCCATTTCTATTCCCCCTTACCGTATGGCCCCGACAGAGTTGAAAGATCAATTGAAAAATTTGTTGGATAAGGGATTTATTAGACCTAGTCAATCACCTTGGGGTGCTCCGGTATTGTTTGTGAAAAAGAAGGATGGATCACTTAGAATATGCATTGACTATCGAAAACTCAATAGGGTCACTATCAAGAATAGGTATCCTCTTCCACGGATTGATGATTTCTTTGACCAATTGCAAGGGCCTAGCTTCTTTTCTAAGATTGATCTTTGGTCTGGGTATCATCAAGTGAGGATAAGGGAGTGTGATATTCCCAAGACGGCCTTCCGAACTAGATATTAGCATTATGAGTTTGTTGTGATTTCGTTTGGGTTGACCAATGCACTGGTCATCTTCATGGACCTAATGAATAGGGTCTTTAAACCTTACCTTGATTCCTTTGTTGTGGTCTTCATTGATGATATTTTGATCTATTCACATAGCAGGGAGGAACATATGGGTCATTTGAGGGTTGTGTTGCAAAGATTGAGGGAGGAGAAATTGTATGCCAAATACAATAAGTGTGTATTTTGGTTGAAGGAGGTTGCATTGTTAGGTCATGTAGTGTCAGGGTATGGTATAAAAGTGGATCCTAAGAAAATCGATGTGATTAGAAGTTGGCCTAGACCATTGACCCCGTTGGATATTAGGAGCTTCTTGGGCCTTGCAGGTTATCATAAAAAATTTGTGAATGGGTTTCTCCTCCATTGCTTCCTCTATGACCAAATTGACTCAAAAGAAGGTTAAGTTTGTGTGGATCGATGAATGTGAGAGAAGCTTTCAAACATTGAAGCTAGGCTTGTGTCCGCTCCTATATTGTCACTACCGGATAGGCTTGAGGGTTTTTGTTATGTATTGTGATGCATCTAGAGTTGGTTTGAGTTTTTTTCTAATGCAAAATTGTAAGGTCATCACTTATGCTTCTAGAAAACTCAAAGTGCATGAAAGGAATTAACTTACCCATGATCTAGAGTTATACGTTGTTGTGTTTCCATTAAAGATTTGGCGTCATTATTTGTATGGGGTGCATGTGGATGTCTTCATCGATCATAAGAGCCTCCAATATGTCTTCACTCAAAAGGACCTCAACTTAAGACAAAGAAGGTGGCCAAAACTTCTCAAAAATTATGATATGAGTGTGCATTATCATCTGGGTAAGGAAAATATGGTGGCGGATGCTTTGAGTCGGATGTCCATGGGTAGCCTAGCTCATGTCGATGGTGGTGATAGGAAGATGGCTAGGGAGGTGCATAGATTGACTAGATTGGGGGTTAGGTTGGAAGAGGCTGGTGATGATGGTGTTGTGGTTATTGATGGATCTAAGTCTTCTTTGGTTAATGAAGTGAAAGCAAAACAATTTCTTGACTCCTCTTTGCTTGAATTGAAGGTCTTGGCGAAAGAGGGCAAAGTAGAGGTTTTCTCCCAAGGGGGAGATGGTACCCTTAGGTACCAAGGTAGGTTGTGTGTGCCTTGTGTTGGTGGTTTGAGGGAGACAATTCTTGATGAGGCCCATAATTCTTCTTATTCTTTCCACCCCCATTCCACCAAAATGTATAGAGACTTGAGAGATGTATATTGGTGGGGATGCATGAAGAGGATCATTACCAAATTCGTTTTTGGCTGCCATAGTTGTCAACAAGTCAAAGACGAACTAAAAGGTCAGGTGCCCTAACCCAAGACTTAGAGACTCCTACTTGGAAGTGGGAGGTGATTAACATGGATTTTGTGGTTGGGTTGCCCAAGACTGGGAAGGGTTTTGATTCCATTTGGGTGGTGGTTGATAGGATGACGAAATCGACTCACTTCCTACTGGTTAAGACCATATATGGGGCTGAAGAGTATGCAAGGTTGTACATCCATGAGTTAGTGAGGTTGCATGAGGTTCCTTTGTCCATCATATCAGATCGTGATTCACAATTCACTTCACGCTTTTGGAAGTCTTTTCAAAGGGGTCTTGGTACAAAAGTTCACCTTAGTATGACCTTCCACCTCAAATGGATGGCCAAGCCGAAAGAACCATTCAAACACTTAAGGATATGCTGAGGTCTTGTGTATTAGAGTTGAGGCGTAGTTGGGATGACCATCTTCCTTTGATTGAGTTTGCCTACAACAATAGCTATCACTCTAGTATCAATATGGCTCCTTTTGAGGCTCTTTATGGGAGATGTTGTAGATCATTGGTTGGTTAGTTTGAGGTTGGAAAGGTGACTTTTATTAGGACCGAATCTGGTTATGGAGGCTCTTGAGAAGGTTAGGATAATTAGGGAAAGGTTAATAACAGCCTAAAGTCGTCAAAAATCTTATGCCGATATGAGAAGAAGAGACCTTGAATTCAAAGTGGGTGATTGGGTTTACTTGAAGGTTTCTCCAATGAAAGGTGTGGTCCATTTTGGTAAAAAGGAGAAGTTGAGTCCAAGATATGTTGGTCCTTATGAGGTCTTGAAAAGGGTTGGCAAGGTAGCTTATGAGTTGAAGTTGCCTAGTGAAACGAATTCAGTTCATCCGATGTTTCATTTCTCTATGTTGAGGAAATGTGTTGGTGATCCTGATGCTGTTGTGCCTCTTAGTGTTGTGGGTGTTGTTGAGGATAACTTGACTTATGAGGAGGTTCTGATTTAGATCCTAGATAGGCAAATGAAGAGATTGAGGAACAAGGAGGTGGCATTTGTTAAGGTCTTTTGGAGGAACCAATAAATCAAAAGAGCTACTTGGGAGGCTGAAGCAGATATGCAAAAGCGGTATCCTTATCTCTTCCACTCCTCTTAAGCCTAAGGTACTAGTTCTAAGTCCCCTATGTGATTTTCAGTCTTATGTTTCAGCCCCTAGGTCATTCATATGCATTTATGTGTAAGTTGGCAAGTCATGATGATTTTACACTCTTGTTGAGATTTTGAAAATGGTGTTTTAAATGTGATGTTGCATCTTAGTTGGGCTTGATTTGTTTATGATCATTCTTATCTTTTATGTCTCTTTCACATTCGGGGACGAATTCTCCCAAGGGTGAGATATTGAAACGAACCCAAAAAGTACACGAAAACGTGCCTCGGAATGCCTGAAATTTTAAAGTCTATATACCTCAAAATCCATTTGCAGTTTCGAAAATCCGACTTCATATTCTTGTTCAGGGGGTCCAAATTAGGTGAAGAAGGGTCTAACTTCGATTTAAGAGCGAAAGATTAGTAATTATGAAATTCCAAGAATGCAAATTCCAGTGGGGTTTTGGCGTTGCCTTCGCGACGTGTCCCAGTTCTTTTTGGGGACTATTTTTTTTTTTGGTTCGGTCAAGGATTTCTAAGTATTGGGCCTAAGTGTTCCCAAACATATTTTTTTACCTATACTTAGCCTAATTTCACCCTCATATCATCCTAAACATTTTCCAATGCTTACTCAAACGTGTAGTCATATTTTTACTCCCTAAACTCAAGTCCCAAACCCTCATCCCAAGCTAAGGTTCTCCTTCAAGGTTCTTCAAGCTTCAAGTCTCCATCTCCAATCTTCACCAAGTTCATCTCTAAGCTAAGGTATGTGGGTTTCTTTCATGGGTTCCTTTCATCCATAATACCCAAGCCTCCTTTCACTCAAATTGTATGATCTAAAGTTGATTTACAAATGGGTCTTGATCATTATGAAATTTACAGCACACTATGTTAAAGCTATATACAGTTGTGACTGTTTTGCTATGTTTTGAGCTATAAATCTTTGATCTATTGTAAGATTTGAGAAGAGGTTTTGATGTATATTTCTTGAGGGTGTTGCAAGGTGTTGATTGTTGGTTTTACAATGTAGTTTCTTGCATGATTTCATCTCTGTAATTCATGGTTTTATACTAGCATTACACACCCTCTAAGTGTTTGATAAAATATCCGGATGTGGTTTCTTGAGGAGTTGAAGGTCCAAAGCATGAGATATGATATGAAAGACTATATGATGATGAAATAAGCTTATGTATATGATATACACTATATAAACTGTTGCATTAGACCATACGCGATCCGGGGGAATAAGAGTCCAGGTAACCATATTGGGGGTTTGTACTTATTAACCATGTGAGCGGTTTGTACTTCGCCACCATGTTGATAAGGTGTGATTATCATCAACCATATGAGGGGTTTATACCACATGACAACCAAGAGGTTTGTACCTTGAATAGCTAGCTTGGTCTCATCTGCACATATGATATCCTATATGAGCATGAGTTACTTAAGCATGGTTTGCTTAAGCATTGATCATACATGTCATATTGTTATATTATGTCTATTGCTTAATATTATGCAATTTGATTGTGATGCCTATTTATTGTTGTGTTGCATCCTACATACTTCTTACATTCAACGTACTAACACATACTCTTGCCTACATGATATCACCATATAGGAACCGGAGCCCAAGTTGATCATCCTCCTCTACGTGGCTAGTTCGGTGCTATTCAAGCTAATTTATGAGTCCTCCACTTCGGGGACCTTAGTCTATTCTCTCTCTTGTTAAGTATTGCGACACTCTTCTTTATGTTCTATTTGACTATGAGGGTGAGCTCTCCATTTGTAGGGAGGGGGAGAATTGTTGAGTGGGTCCCTCCAAATGAAGGGTCCCCATGACAATTCTTTTTCAAAAGAAGTTGCATAGGCCAATTGAATAATTGTCCAAATGAAGGCTGTGGACATTTTTTGTTTTGCTTGTCAAAAGTTGTTAAAACAATTTTTTGACAAATGATATGAACAACTCACCTACCAAAAAAAAGTAGACTAAAATATTTTTCTGTATAAAGGAGCAATCTGCTCCTAAGTTCTACACATCAAAAAAAGAGAGAAAAAACAAATAGTCACAGAGAGAAAGAAAATACACTGAGTATTTTCTTCTGTGAGGTATACCATGGATTATAAAATAAAATATTATGTGACAAAATAGTGTGTGTGCTTAGGAAATATTTTCCTACAAGAAATAGTGAGTGACCAAAATTGTCTCGCTGTTTTTGGTTTTATTTCTGAGAGCCTACTATTTGTAATAATAGAAGTAGTTGTACACTTGTGCCTACTATATGTAATATTAGAAGAAAAATAACATAAGTGTTTATTTGTGGACGTAGCCCAAAGGTTTTGGGTGAACCATGATAAATTTTCTGGTGTTTATTTTGCTCTAGTTATTCCTCCTAAATTTTATTGTTCACTTTGCTGCGTGGGCCCCAACAGTGGTATCAGAGCGTGGTCTACGTTCATGGCAATGGAGGTAAAGACAAGCAAAATAATCAACCTGAACGATTTAAACTATCATCTCTGGAGAAGCAAAATGAAGGATCTTTTCATGATTACGAAGATGCACTTGCAGGATCTATTGTCAAACCAGAAGAGATGTCCAAAGATGAGTGAGTGTTTGAGAATAAACGAGTTTGTGAATATATTTGACACTTTGTCGATGACAACATTTACAATCATATTTGTAATGATACTCATGCTAGAATACTATGAAATAAGCCTGAGTGGTTGTATGCTTCAAAGACCGGTAACAACAAATTATTTCACTTAACCCTATTGATGAAAGTAAAATATAAAAAAAACACTTTTATAGCTGATCACCTAAATAACACACAAGGAATGGTGAATCAGCTATCGAAATGGGTATAAAGTTTGATGATGAGATAATTGCTTTTATGATTCTAGCTTCCTTATCAAAGTCATGGGAGACTCGGAAAGTTTTTTTTGACAAATGCTGCACCAAATGGTGTAGTAAGCATGGAAGCTATTAAGAGCTGTATATTAAATGAAGAAATGAGACGTAGATCTCAAGGTTCAACCTCTTTCTCAGAATCAGAAGTTCTGGCTACTGAAAAGAGAGAGGGAAACCAAGTTAAAGGTTCAAGCTCTAGAGAACGAAGTAGAGTAAAATCAAACAAATATGCAAATGTTGAGTGCCATTACTGCAAGAAGAAAGGTCACATCAAGCGATTTTGTTGAAAATTCAATAACGAATGGCAAAATAATAAAGACGAGAAGGGAGAGGCGACCAGTATGATGAACGAGAAAATTTTGTCGAAGAATTCAACTTTAGCTGTGATGGTGAGATTGTTAGTCAATTAACCCAAGAGGGTAATTGATAGTGGTGCAACCATTCATAACACAGGATCAACCGCTAGAATAACAGATTTCTCCATTTGGAGGAAGGGGCAGAATTGTTGAGTGGATCCCTCCAAATGGAGGTTCCACATGACAATTCTTTTTCAAAAGATGCTGCACAACCCAATTGAATAGTTGTTCAAATGAAGGTTGTGGACATTTCTTGTTTTGCTTGTCAAGAGTTGTTAAAACAACTTTTTGACAAATAATATGAACTGCTCACCTACCAAAGAAAAGTAAACTCAATTTTTTTTCTATATAAAGGAGAAATCTTCTCCTAAGTTTTATACATCAGAAAAAGAGAGAAAAACAAAGAGTCACAGAGAGAAAGAAAATACACTGAGCATTTTCTTCTGTGAGGTATACCTAGACTATAAAATAAAATAGTATGTGAAGAAAAATAAAGAGTGTGTGCTTAGAAAATATTTTCCTAAAAGAAATAGTGAGTGACAAAAATAGTGAGACTATTTTTGGTTTTATTTCTGAGAGCCTACTATTTATAATAATTGTACACTTGTGCCTACTATTTGTAGTAGTTGAAGAAAAATAACAGAAGTGTTGATTTATGGACGTAGCCCAAAAGTTTTGGGTGAACCACGTTAAATTTTCTGGTGTCTATTTTGCTTTATTTATTCCTTCTAAATTTTATTGCTCACTTCGCTGCATTGGCCCCAATAAATTTTGCCTCCTGAAAAAGAATATGAAATCAAATTTGCGAAATAACGCACCGATTTTAAAATAGAAATACATCATAGGATCTTTTCGAGTCGCGTTGGGAGGTGTTACAACCTGCTTAAGGGGTAATAGCGTAAATTAATTTATTAGACGTAATATGGTAAAATCATAGTTGAAGCAACAAAAGAAATAATAAATAAAAATGATATCATAAAATCAAGCAGCTAAAGTAGACACGTCAATTAGCGGTTGTCTGCTTAAGCAAGCAGCTAAAGCAGACATGTCGACCATCAATCGCCTGCTTCTTGACACTTATATATAGCAATATATATTTTACGTCAGAGTTAGTAGTTGTTCTAGCACTGAAAATTTTTTGTGTTGGTCTGCCCCTAGATTTCTTGAAACTACTCTATTCTGAACCCTAACACATGCCTTCATAAAGAGTATTATATTCTCTTATAAAAACATCTCAAATATCCAATGAATTTTGGGAATATTCATAAAGAGATCAAAATATGGCTAAAGGGAGTAAAAATCATCCTACATTCTAGAAATATGCTAGTAACGGCCCTTGAGAAAAGAATCAAAGGAGAAACAAATTTACACTCACATTATTTATCTTTAAAATTATATTTTTTATATTTTATTTGTACTTCCAATTAATATTTTATGACTTTAAAATTTATTACAAATAACTATAATTCCAAAAAGCACTATACATATGTATCAACTTTATATAAAAGTGTATAATAGAGTAATATATAAAAGATACCTATACAAATATGAGTTAACTAGGTTTAACGTTATAAAATATTTTACGGAAAAGGGTCAAAATATCTAAAATTATGCAAAATTGAACAAACATACCCTTCATGAATGGTTTGGTTAACTAATGTCCATATTATTAATACTTTAGTGCAAAAATACCTATCATTAATACTTTGATCCAAAAGTATCTCTATTCTTATTTTTGCGGTCAAAGTGCCTCTTTTCAAAATAAATCTATTAATTTTTTTTAAAAAAAATCTGTTGTTTCTGTTTTTCTTTCTAAATACATTAATTTTTTAATAAAATATTATTTTAAAAAATGATTTTCCTTTTAAATTTTCTTTTAACCACTGTAAAAGTGGAACTTAACTTTTCTTCTTCTTAATATTCTTTATTAATTAATTAGTAAAATTGCCCGCGCAAAAAGAGAACAACAAATATTCTATATGAAATGTTATAAATTTGATTGAGATAATTGAAGTATTACATTGTATATTAATGACAATTGTCACGCCCCTAAGTCCCGTTAGGGTGGACTGGCACTCGTTACCGATAAGGTTCGGGAGAACCAACCTGTAACTTTGCGCTTACTATACATATTATAAGGGGTTTCTACCTTTAACATGCCTTAAAGCAGATAAACAGTGATAACAAGCCAA
>JAPFFP010089153.1:0-21172 GCA_026153255.1 Solanum medicagineum
GATTTTAGCCAAAATTCACATTCAGAAAACTTGGCATACAACTGTCGATCACGAAGAACCTGTAGCACTTGTCGTAAGCGGTTTGCATGGTCCTCTTCTAACCTTGAGTATACCAAAATGTCATCTATAAACACTATCACAAACACATCCAACAATCGCTTAAATACCCTATTCATCAGGTCCATAAATATTGCTGGTGCATTCGTTAGCCCAAATGATATAACAAGAAATTCAAAGTGACCATACCGTGTTCTGAAAACAATCTAAGGTACATCTTCCTCCTTCACCATCACTTGGTGATACCCCGATCTTAGATCAATTTTTGAAAAGCATTTGGCACCCTGTAATTGATCAAATAAGTCATCAATCCTGGGGAGGGGGTATTTGTTCTTAATGGTCACCCTATTCAATTGTCGATCGTCGATACACATTCTCAAGGTGCCATCCTTTTTGCGAACAAATAACACTGGTGCACTCCAAGGGGATACACTATATCTTATAAATCCCTTCTCCAATAAGTCTTTCAATTGCTCTTTTAATTCCCGCAACTCTGCCGGGGCCATTCTATATGGAGGGATAGAAATAGGTTGAGTGCTTGGAAGTAAGTCAATACCAAAATCTATTTCTCGTTCAGGAGGTAAGCCTGGGAGTCCTTCAGGGAACACATCAATAAATTCATTCACTACTGGTATTGATTGCAGAGTTGGCGATTTTGCCTCCATATCCCTTACTCTAACTAAATGACACATATACACCTTAGATATCATCTATGTAGCCTTAAAGTAAGAGATAAACTTCCACTTTGGTGCCCCAACATTGCCTTCCCATTCAGCGACTGCCTCGTTTGGAAAGTGGAAGTACACTTTCTTAGTTCGGCAATCCACAGTGGCATAGCAAGAAGACAACTAATCCATACCCATTATGTCATCACATTCCACCATTTCTAACTCAATAAGGTCAGCCAATGTGTCACGGTCACAAACAGTTACTACACAGTCATAATAAACCCTTCTAGCTATAATATATTCACCGGTTGGTGTAGACACCTCAAATGGTTTATTCAATAATTTAGGTGTTCTCTTAAGCTTCCCAGCAACTAGAGGAGTAATGTATGATAGTTTAGAACCAGGGTCAATTAATGCATATACATTATGAGAGTAGATGGACAATGTACCTATGACCACATCAGGCGAAGCTTCCAAATTTTGCCGACACCCCAAAGCATAAGTGCGATTCTGGACCCCGCTAGAGCTAGCTGCCCCTCTAACACCTCTACCACGACCCATAGGTGCTTGCTGACCCCTACCTAATGAAGGAGTTGTCGATGATGATGCAACAGCTGACCCAGTATATTGTACTATATCACCCATACGCCTCCTCGGGCAATCTCTCATCATATGCCCTGGCGCACTGCACCAATAACAAACATCTATTCCAGTATGACATATACCCGGATGACTTCTTCCACATTATTTATAGGGCTGCCTAGGAGTAATTGGCTGGCCTATCGATCCTCCTATTGTCCGTGTACCTTGACCCTCACCCCGTTGACCAAACTGGTTACTTTTAGACCCTTGAAGTTGTGGTGGAGCACTGGCTGCAGAATAGGAAAATGTTGGCCTAGGCGGTCTATTAGAAATCCGAGGCCTAAACTCACATTGGGATGGTGTAAACTGCCTTGAAGATCTGGTCCTCTTAGATTGAGCTCTTTCTAACTCCAGTGTCCTCCTTCTCTGCCTCTAGTCCTCCAAATTATGTGCAAAAGCTTGCATTCTTGCTATGTCCATGTCATTATTCAAGGAAGCAATATTATAGCCTCTGACTAGATACATATCCAATCTATCCACATACCGATGAACTCTATCTGCCATAGTAGCAACTACATTGGGAGCATACCTGGATAGAAAATTAAATTGGAGGCTATACTCTCACGCTCATATTCCCCTGGTGGAGATTCAGGAACTGATCTGCACGGGCCTCTCGGATCTCCAATGGCAAGTAATGATCAAGAAAGGCCTCTTTAAACTCCTCTTAGGTAGTTGGGGTGCATCTATATCTTTGGACTGCTTCCACACTTCATACCACAATATAGCCGCACCCTTCAACCGATATGCTGCTAACTCAACGGCTTCTGTACCACTGACATGCATCACATCAAAAGTGCGCTGAATCTGATCAATGAATCTTGGGGATTTTTACTAGGATCAGACCCAGTGAAGGCTGGAGGGTCCAAATTAAGGAAGTCCCGTATCCTCATGCCAGTTACCCTATTTATACCACCTGCACCCACAACTGGGCCTTTTTGTCTTTGGCCAGGCTCAAATGCGGTACTATAGCATCGATAGGTGGTTCTGGGGGAATTTCACTATTTCTGGGTTCATCAAGAGCTGAAAGGGTTAAAGATGTCCTTGACAGGGACTCATCATGAGCCTCATTTCGTTGTCTCATATGACTAGGCAAACCAACCCCCACTTCTATTGCTTTTCCTTTAACTTTGTTCTTCCTGATTTCTGGCATACTTGCTCGTTGTACAAAACAATTTATGAGTTAGACATAATTCACCTAGCTCTATGCCACAATCTAAAGAATGAAAGAAAAGTAACAACTACTAAATGCCATGTAGCCTCCTGCTTATAAATGTGGTACACAACACATTGATAAGCAAGACTCTACATTGACATGGCTTTGTAGACTCCCTAGGATGACGCACTCTGACACCACTTCTGTTACACCCCAAAGTCCCGTTAGGGTGGACAGGCACCAAGTGCCGATAAGGCTCAGGAGAACCAGCCTATATCTATATGCTTTGTATACATATTATAAGGAATTTCTATGTTTGGCATGCTTCTAAGAAGATAAACGGTAATAACAAGCTAAAAAGAGATGCGTATAGCTAGGCTGTTGGGGCCACGGTATCTAAAGTACGAGACATGACCACACTTTAATTTACATAGTCTACAAAGCCTCTAGTCCAGAGAAAATATCCACAAATGATCGGGACAGGCCCCGTCTGAATTTTCTATATATAATACAAACATATGAGCTCTAAACACACACAAAGCTCCGAAGCAACCTGGAGCTTGGTCAGCAACTGAATGTCCTGTAATCTACTGGGGAGATCTACTAGCACCTGCACCTGCAGCATGAAATGCAGGTCTCCTATAAGAGATGTCAGTACGACATAATGTACTGAGTATGTAAGGCATGAAATACTGCATATGAGGTAACAACTTCAAATGAAACTATGCACTGGTGGGGAATAAGAGACCACCTTTAGATATACGTTGGGATTGTATACTTTATGTTCTTTATATTGTTTTACCTTTACGGTGTAATCTGTGAACATCATGTAGTGTAAATGACCAACTGATCAGTGGTAAACTATTTCGGGATCGTCCCTGGCTAGGTGCTTCCTTAACCCCTCGGGCTACCAACTGTAATAGGATCGTCCCTGGTTAGGTGATGCTTCCACCCCTCGGGCTACCACCCATCAAATTATATACTTTATGTTTTACTTACCTTTGAGATTACTCTTTTGATGGTCATAACATTGGAGCTATAAGGCTGTATATGTAGCATATGACATGTACAAAATCATACAATACAATATGGGAATGAAGAGAGTATGTTACATAGAAAATGAAATGAGTATGAATTGAAGCAACTCATGAACTTTGTTTAGCAATAAGAACTCATGTACTTAGTATTCATATATGTATGTAGATTTGGAGGTAACTATATATAAGAAAATATGAACATGTGAAAGAGTGGAGACATCGCTGGTTGTCATGTTGGAGTAGCTAAATGCCTTTACTTACCGAGGGATCTATGTTTCATGCCAAATGATATGAAATCAAGTAACCTTACATACCTCATTGTATGACCTCGTTACTACCTTGGAGTGGCTGTGGTTTCCCTCAAATATTTAGATACAGTATATTAAGCAATAAGACTAGTTTCAGCAGCAACACAACACTTTTAGGCAGTCCAATATAATAAAAACTAACATCCGGGTAGCAAGCATTTATTTACTGACGCGAAGTCATTTCTTCACTATTTTCCCTTATAATCATACTTTCTAGCAACCATTCTTATGTACATGTCATGTACATCTTATTTTAGACCCTTAACCGTCCTAAAACATCCCACAAAGGAAAACATATAACAATTCTTCACAAGACACAAACAAGCGGCATAACGTTACATCCTTTTGACCACTTTCCCAAACTTGTTTTAACTTTACCAAAATTGTATCCAACGTTTTTTTACACATAAAACCAGTCTAAAACTAGTCCAAAAATAGTCCCAAAATAGGTGAAAGTAGTGGGACAACATATTACAAATTTCAGCTCCCAAGTTTCTTTTAAGAGTGAAATTACGATGTTGTACAACAACTCAACTTTGTGGACTGTAAAAGTGGTGCAGTAGCTTAATTAAGTGACTAACAACTTATATATTGTTAGAAAATAAGTCTTACTTCATAATTCATCCAACCAATCAAAGAAAATCCTCCTTGAACAACAA
Organism: Solanum medicagineum; assembly: GCA_026153255.1. Classification (NCBI taxonomy): domain Eukaryota; kingdom Viridiplantae; phylum Streptophyta; class Magnoliopsida; order Solanales; family Solanaceae; genus Solanum; species Solanum medicagineum. The sequence goes on from JAPFFP010089153.1 coordinate 4,525, forward strand.
GAAATGTTCACAACAGTACTTTGGACACATACTGTCCAGAATTTCCAGCATAACATAAAAGCATATACTTCTTGTTTTTCATGAAGAAACTATACCAAATACACAATTATAATTGCTTAATTACCTTAAAGGTTCAGATCTTCCTTCAATAGACTTAGAGAATTTTACTTTCAACTTGGTAAATTAAAATAGATAGAAGACAAGAGTATTTTGGAAAGCTGAAATATTGTTCAAATGCAATGCCTTTAAGGGCTGCATTTGATCCATTTATAGAGACTTTCTTGGGAAGCTTTCTTTTTCAATATTGACCATATATTTTCACCTATCAATACACTTGTGATACATAAGCTGCTCATCTTGGTAAAGTGGAATAAAGAGTAGGTAAGTGAATTTTGAAAAAAACTGCAGACTTTTTCGAAAAAACTGAAAACTTGTTTGAATTGGCAATGACTAGAGGGCTGCTCTTATGTCGTTTTTAAGGACTTATTTGAACAACTTTCTCTTGAAATTTTCCCACACATGTAAATCTATTAATACAATTATTATGCAGCAGCTTGTACCTCATAATTGGGCTTAAATGGGTGACACATTTTATGGACCAAGGCTGCCATTTTCCAGCTTTCTTCTTTCTTATGTTTGGGCCTAATTTAGCAAAGACATTGAGATGTCTTTGAGACCCGTTTATTATCATACTTGGACTGAACATATAGTCCTCCTATGCTGCTAAGACTTAGGCTAAGGTAACAGCCTTAATACAAACTTTATTCATAATCGAACTTGGACAAATTCGACGTCGGGCCTCGTCCCCGATTAGCTATCAATTTTAAGCTAAGAAAGTAGGTGACTCACCTACTAGATTATTAAGTCATACAATAATCTCAATTCTTTTACTTACTTTAGGTCTAATATATCCTCAATTTAACACCAACACATATGTACCCTCGACCCTCTTAAGCATTTAAACTCACATATCGCCCATTAACATGAGATTCAAGCATTTTCAAGAATTGACGCTAATTTGACCAAACCATAACATGATTCATTTACATAGCATCATTACATGTAAAATGTGGGGTGTTACAAAATAGTGAGGGTATGCGACAAGGCCACGACATGGACCCATCACGGACCCACACTTTGATTTTTCCTCCACTTTTCGATGGGATTGAACTTTTGAAATTTTGCAGGTCCGCAATAGGTCTACATCACGGACTTGTTATTCCAACCTTTTCCACCAAAATTCAAAATTTTAAATCTTTTGAGGGGCATTCCGGACTTTCATCAACCCCTCCTAAACTTGAAAGACCAATTTAGGTTGTTCTGATGAGTAAATAGGGTCAAAAACCCCATCTAAGTGCTTTTCACAATACTTGAAAGTTAGGCTTGAGAGAGAAGAAAGAAGAATATGAGATTGGAGAATTCTTGATGGGTGATTTGAAGAGCTTTATTGCAGGTATGTAAGGCTAAATGAAAAAGGATTGTTCTTCCATGTGCCCCATAGATGTTCATAGATGAGTTGAGAGTCCACGAGTCCCCATATGTGTTTCTTGAAATGCTTTCTTGATTATTTTCTTGAAAATTGTATCAATTACATGTATTTTCATATGTTGATGATCATCATCAACTTGTTTTATTGAATTGATTACTTTTCATAAGATAATATATAAAACTCTATACGTTAACTATTGAAAGCATGCATGAGTGAACCTAGGAACGAAGTCTAGAGCTGTGACATGAGTATTTTGATGGAAATCTTGATGTGAACACGAGGTTGATGTATTTAAGCTTCACGAACCTACGAGTTTTCATAATTGAGTTCTTGATGTTATGTCTGAATGACTTCTTCTAATTCATGATTTTAGTCCTTGAGTTCTTAAATGAGAATTGAGTTAATTTAGATGAGTTAAAGTCCCTAAAATAATATAGAACCCTTGAGTTTTTATTAATTGAGATTATGAGAGTTTCCATGAGACTAATTGAGATGATGAGTGCCTCTACGAGGCTGCTTGAGATGGTGATGAGGAGTCATATGAGCATTAAGTCGTGGGAGGAGTATCTAGCACGAAAATGAGTGAGAGTGAGTTCCACTTGCACTCATTACCCACGTTGGCCCTGAGTAGGAGAGGATTGAACCAATACATCTTTCTCATGTTTCCCTCTTGAGTTTACAGCCCTGAAATCAATAGAGGATGGCCGAGTTCACATTCCTTATGGATCATATTTGTCCTTTACCTGGCAAGTACAGGACGACTGTGGAAACATTAGTGTGATTGTTGTACAATTCCTGGCTCATAAGTGGTTGTTGTCAGTTAAGAGAAAGTCCTAAAAAGTTCCCAAACTGAGTAATCTGAGTCAATATGAGATGAGTTAAGATGAAGTGAGTTGAGATAAGTCCTTATGAGATGAAGTTGATGTGGTTGATGAGTTAATGGGTCACTTGTCTACTCTTTATTCTTTCTTTAGATAGACATTTGACATGATGATTGATTTCTATATTGATGTGGATTGTTGTTTCTATATTATTCTACCTGTTTCGGTTCTACTCAGCTATTTTACATACCAGTACATTCCAAGTACTGATGTCCCCTTTTGGATTGCATCGTATTATGATTTAGATATGCAGGATAGAGGTCATTTGTAGGTGAGTCGTTAAGGACCTTTGAGCATTCAGCAGATTAGGTGAGCCTCCCCTACTTCGGAGGATTCATTACATAATTTTCATCATGCTTTAGAGTAAGTTTTGCTTATCTTTTTATTTGATTGAGGTAGCCATAGGTCTGTAATTAGCACCACCTAATAGTGATAAAGGCTTCATAGACTAGAGTCAGATGTTGATGTTGGAACTTGTGAGATAATTTCTTTCTACTAGCCTTTCATTATATTATTATTTGAGATTATATGATTAGATATGCTCATTTGCTCTTTATGTTTTCCACTGATTTGTAGAATGTGCGAATGGACGAGTGTGACGAGGCCAAGTAGTTTGCTTAGGGACTAGTAATAGTCTCTGGGTGGCGGCCACGACTTGGATCCCATCTCGGGGCGTGACAAACTTGGTATCAGAGCACGAGTTCAAGCATCCTAGGGAGTCTATGAAGCTGTGTCTAGTAGAGTCTTGTTTATAGGTGTGTTATCGACCACATATGATAAACAGGAGGCTATAGGACATTAGGAATTGTTACCCTTCATTCATGTTCGAAATTGTACTATAGAGTTATACTCTATGAAAGTTCTACTCTAATTCGTGCTTTACGCATTACAGATTTGTGATCATGCCTCCTGGAAGAGCCATCGAGGTAGAGGGCATCCCACAAGACATAATGTCAATCCACCTGAGCCTCAAGGACATGAGGTGCCTTTGGATCAAGTTGTCCCTGTTGCACATCCCCCACAAGATGAGGTCTGCAGTGCTGAGCTTCGCAGGGCTATCTACACTTTAGCCCAGGCTGTCACAGCACCCATTGCGAGACCAGGAGCGGCTCGACAAGATGCCCATGACACTTCTAGAGTCTGAGAATTTTCGAGGATGAATTTGCCTGAGTTCATAGGGTTTGCATCCACTGAGGATCCTGAGAACTATGTGGAGGAGCTTCAGAAAGTGTTCCAAATAATGCATGTGGCCAATGCAGAATGAGTGTAATTGGCTTCTTATAAACTAAAAGGGATTGCTAGACTATGGTATGACCAGTGGAAGAAGGGTAAATGGGAGAATACCCCTGCGATGACTTGGGCTTTGTTCAAGGAAGCTTTCTTGGGATGTTTCTTCCCAAGGGAGAGGAGAGAGGCGAAGGTGAGGGAGTTTTTGAACTTGAAACAGGGCTCTATGACAGTACAGGAGTATGGGCTGAAGTTCACACAATTATCCCACTATGTTCTGAATGTGGTTGCTGGCATGAGGGGCAGAATAGGTATGTACGTGGATGGGTTGAATAGAGAGCCAAAGAGAGATGGGATGGGAGCTATGCTCGTGAGTGACATGGATATTGGGAGATTGATGAATTTAGTGCAACAAGCAGATGAGGAGAGACAACATGATAGGGAAGAGTTCAAAAGCAAGAAAGCTAAGACATCAAGCCATGAGGTTGGGAAAAAAGGCAATGAAAATCGGTTTCCAGCACCATCATCTACTAATGCACCTACACCTAGTTGTCAGAACTGATCAAAAGTGTCATAATGTTGGAGATCATGGGTCTCAGTCACAAGATAGTATGGCTCAAGGTTCACTAGGAAAGCCACCATGTGGTACATGCAGTAAGCTACACTTGGGTAGGTATCACGAGGGGACTGATGCGTGCTTCTGGTAAGGTCAACTAGGGAATTATCAGAGAGATTGTCCAAAGAAAGTTGACTGGGCTCAATCTTCTGCACCAGCCTCTCTAGCTAAGCGGAATCAGAGAGGTACCACTTTAGGAACAAGCGGAGCTACAAACCGTTTATATGCCATGGGTAGTTGACATGATCAAAAGAACTCCCTAGATGCTGTGAAGGGTATGATTCGAGTCTTTTCTATTAATTGTTATGTGTTGATGGATTCTAGTATCACATTATCTTTTGTAACTCCTTATGTGGCTAGTAGATTTGATAGAACCCCTGAGAGTCTTCTTGAACCTTTTGATATTTCTACTCCCGTGGGTGAGTCTATTCGAGCTGAGAGAGTCTATAGAGCTTGTGTAGTGTCCATACATCATAGGGGTACTATCATTGATCTGATTAAGTTAGATATGACTGATTTTGATTTGATCCTTGGCATTGATTAGCTCTACGCCTGTTATGCCTCCATTGACTATAGAGCCCAAACCGTTAAGTTCTAATTTCAAAATGAACTGATTCTAGAGTAGAAGGGTGATTCCATAGCACCTAAAGGAAAGTTTATCTCATACCTTAGAGCCAGAATGATGATTTCTAAGGAATGTATTTACCACCCCATGAGGGTTAAATCTGATGATGTTGAGCCCTCAATTCTCGAGTCAGTTCCGATCATGAATGAGTTTCCAGAAGCGTTTCCTGAAGATCTTTCCGGAGTCCCTCCTGATAGGGAGATTGATTTCGGGAATGATGTTCTTACAGATACCTAGCTTATCTCAATTCCACCTTATAGGATTGTCGTGCTGAACTGAAAGAATCTAAGGAGTAGTTGAAACATTTTTTTAGAGAAGGGCTTCATAAGGTGGAGTGTTTCTCCGTGGGGTGCTCCTATCCTATTTGTGCGAAAGAAAGATGGGTTTCTCAAAATGTGCATTGACTATAAGCAACTGAACAAGGTCACCATAAGGAACAAGTGTCCTCTGCTAAGGATAGATGACTTATTTGACCAACTTCAGGGTGCCTCTTATTTCTCAAAGATAGACCTCTGATCCAGTTACCATCAGTTGAAAGTAAGGGAATGTGACATTCCAAAGACAACCTTTAAGACTATATATGGACATTTTAAGTTCTTGGTCATGTCCTTTGGGATGACAATGCACCTGCAGGCTTTATGGATTTGATGAATAGAGTGTTTAGATAGTATCTGGATATGTTTGTGACTATGTTTATTGGTGATATTTTGGTGTATTCAAGAGATGACGAGGAGCATGTAAAACACCTCAAAATCGTCCTTCAAACCGAGTTGTATGCAAAGTTTTCAAAATGTGAATTCTGGCTTAAATTTGTGCTTTCCTAGGCCATATTATATCTGGTGATGGTATTTGAGTGGATGTTCAAAAGATTGACGTGCTTAAGAATTGGCCTACAGTAACCTCTCTAACTGACATAAGGAGTTTCTTAGGGCTGGCAGGCTACTACTGCCAATTTATTGAGGGAATGTCTTCCTTGTACGCACCATTGACAAAGCTGACTCAGAAAAAGGTCAAATTTCAGTGTTTTGATGAGTGTGAGAAAAGTTTCCAAGAGTTAAAGACTAGACTGACTATTGCACCAGTCCTATCCTTGCCCAGTGGAATAGAAGATTTTGTGATCCATTGCAATGCTTTGGGAGTTCGATTGGGATGTCTGTTGATGAAGAGAGGAAAGGTGATAGCTTATGCTTCCAGAAAACTTAAGATTCATGAGAGGAACTATCCAACCCATGATCTTGGCGCCACCACTTGTATGGAGTGCATGTGGATGTGTTCACTGACCACAAGAGCTTACAATATGCCTTTAGTTAGAGAGAGCTTAACCTGCGACAAAGAAGATAGTTAGAGTTGTTAAAGGATTATCACATGAGCATTCTCTATCATCCAGGTAAATCTAACATTGTTGCTGACGCACATAGCAGGTTGTCAATGGGTAGCACAACCCATGTTGGGGAAGGAAAGAAGGAGCTAGCTAAAGAAGTGCATCTATTAGCTCAATTAGATGTGGAGGATTTAATATCCAGAATGGGTCTACTTCATCTTTGGTGGCAGAGGTGAAGGAAAAGCAAGACCAAGATCCTATCCTACTCCAATTGAATGAGGCCGTCCATAAAGGGAAAGTGATGGTCTTCTCCAAAGGGGGAGATGGGGTGTTAAGGTACCAAAGTAGATTATGCGTCCTAGATGTCGATGGTATACGAGATAGTATCATGGCTGAAGCTCATAGCATGGGGTATTTCATTCATCCTGGCTCTACCAAAATGTACCACGACTTGAGGGAAGTCTATTGTTGGAGTGGAATAAGCGGGATATTGCTGAATTTGTTTCCAAGTGTCCAAAATGACAGCAAGTGAAAGTTGAGCACAAAAGGCCATGTGGATTAGCTCAAAACTGTGAGATTCCAAAATGGATGTGGGAGATGATCAATATGGACTTCATTACTAGTCTATCGAGGTCTCGAAAGCAACATGATTCAATATGGGTTGATTATGGATAGCATGACTAAATCGGCTCACTTCTTAGCAGCTAAGAAACTAACACAACGGAGGAGTACGCCAAGATGTACATCCAAGAGATTATAAGGTTGCATAGGGTCCCCTTGTCCATCATCATAGAAAGAGGAGCCCAATTCACCTTCCAATTTTGCAACTTGGGTACGAAAGTAAATTTTAGTACAGCTTTCCATCCACTGACCGATGGCTAGGCAGAGCGTAAAATTAAGATGATAGAAGATACGTTGAGAGCCTACATCCTTAACTTCAAGGGAAATTGGGATGAGCACCTACCGTTGATCGAGTTTGCATCTAACAATAGTTACCATGCAAGTATTCAGATAGCTTTCTATGAAGCTTTATATGGGAGGAGATGTAGATCACCAATTAGGTAGTTCGAGGTTGGAGAAGTGGAGTTGATTGGGATTGAGCTTGTCTATTAAGCAATAGAGAAGGTTAAGATCATTAGAGTGCGAGTGAAGATTGCACAAAGTCGCCAGAAATCCTACACCTACGTGAAGAGGGGACATTTAGAGTTCGAAATGAACGACTGGGTATATTTGAAAGTGTCACCTATGAAAGGTTTCATGAGATTTTGGAAGAAGGGAAAATTAAGTCCACGTTATATTGGACCATATCAAATTGTGAAGAGGATTGGGAAGGCTGCCTATGAATTAGAGTTGCCTTCCGAGTTAGATGATATTCATCTAGTGTGTCATATATTGATGTTGAAGAAATCCTTGGGAGATCCTAACTTGGTAATCCTTGTGGAGACCATCAGAGTGAAGGATAGTTTGACCTACGAAGTAATTCCAGTGCAAATCCTTGATCATCAGATTTGTAGATTGAGAACCAAAGAGATAGTCTCAGTCAAAGTCCTATGGAGGAATCAATTCATTGTGGAGGCCACATGGGAAGCCGAGGAAGATATGAAAGCCAAATATCCACACTAAGTTGTGCCAATAGATGAGAATGTTGAAGTTAAAATTCCTTTCCCTTGACCAAGTTGACCAAATAGAGATTGTTGATAGAAATGAGGAGTCAAAAGATAGATTGAATGTTGAGAGGAGTATTCGAGTCTATTCATGCCTTGATATCCACCCTTACTTATTATTCAAGGACGAATGATCCCAAGGGGGAGATGATGTAACACCTGATAAAATTACCAAAAACCCCTAGAATGGAGACATGCACATAATGTGTCTTCCAAAGGTTTGATGGAAAATGTGAAACTGGATTTGCATTGCGATTAGTGTGGAAAATTGAGTCAGAGAATGGTCTTGACCCAATTTAAGAGCAATCGGGTCAAAAAATATTTTTTCACAATTTGGCAAAAAACAGTGAGGGTACGCGATAGGGTCGTGACGCGAACCCATCGCGGATCCACACTTAGATTTTTCCTCAACTTTTTGACTAATTGAAATTTTGAAATTTCGTAGGTGCACGACAGGTCTGCGTCATGGACTAGCAATCCCGGCCTATTCCACCAAAGTTTAAAATTTTAAATCTTTTGAGGGGCATTCCGAACTTTTCCCAACACCTCCTAAATTTGAAACACAACCCACTTAGGTTATTTTGATAAGTAAATAGGGTCAAAAACCTCATTTAAGTCCTTCACAATACCTGAAAGTTAGGGCTTGAGAGAGAAGAAAGAAGAATTTGAGATTGGAGAATTGTTGAAGGATGATTTGAATAACTTTATTCCAGGTATGTAAGTCTAAACGAAAACATGGGATTGTTCTTCCATGTGCCCCATAGATGGTCATAGATGAGTTGAGAGTCTACGAGTCCCTATATATGTTTCTTGAAATACTTTCTCGATTATTTTCTAGAAAATTGTATCTATTACATGTATTTTCATATGTTAATGATCTTCATAAACTTGTTTTCTTGATTCGAATACTTTACATGACATATTATATAAAACCCTATATGTTAACTTTTGAAAGCATGCATAAATAAATCTAGGGATGGAGTCTAGAGCCTTGACGTGAGCATGTTGATGGAAATCTTGATGTGAGTATTAGGTTGATGTATTTGAGCATGACGATCGTACGAGTCTTCATAATTTAGTTCTTGATGTTATATCTAAACGACTTCTTCTAATTGATGATTTTGAGTCCTTGAGTTCTTAAATGAGAATTGAGTTCATCGAGATGAGTTAAAGTCCCTGAAATAATAGAGGATCCTTGAGTTTGAGTTTATTGAGATTATGGGAGTCTCCATAAGACTAATTAAGATGATGAGTGCCTCTACGAGGTTACTAAAGAAGGTAAGGAGGAGTCTTATGACCATTGAGTCTTGGGAGGAGTATCTATCACCAAAATACCTAAACGTGAGTTCCTTATATAAAGTCCTGCTCTCTTAACTATATGCCACCATAGGTCTATATTATTTCCCTAAATAGGCTTTTACTAGTGGATCCAACCACGACAAGATACCCACTATGTGGGGTCAAGTTTTGTTTACCTTGGTAAATAGACCACTCCTTTATTCGATGTGGAGTGAATATCTGGATTCCAAGTAGAAGCTCGCTTAGTCTTATATGTTGGCTAGGGTCTTCTCCCATATATGTATGATATATTATGCTATAAGTTTGACTGTCTTCATGCATGTTTTAACTTCAGCATTGATTATACATGTCATAAAGTCTATTGATTATTATTATGCATCTTGATTATTATGAATTATGCTCCTTGTGCATTGCACCTCGTATACTTAGTGCATTCAAAGTACTAACGCATATTTTTTCCTCCTTGATCTAACCATATAGGCTAGTCTATATCCATTGAAGGCTACTATTTGTGAGTCCTCCTTTTCAGGAATAACATCCATTTTACTTTCATGCTTTTGTTAAGACTTACCTATTTTAGACTCTTCATCTTTTGAGGGTGAGCCGGGAGATGTCTAGGCCCCCGTTCCACTCATGTTAGAGGTTTCATTAGATATGGAACTTTATGTGTCGAGCTTGAATCCTATTATCTTTATGTAATTGTGAAGACTTCCCTTAGTCCCTTTTCATCTGCCTGCTTATTGTATGTGAATGGATGTGATGGAAGTCCCAAGTCCCTAAATGTCCCCATAGTGTGAGTCCAAAGTACTACTTCCCTTAGATATTATGTGTTGTGTGCTCATTTCTCATTTATGTTTCTACTAAAGCCAAGGATGTGTTATGTATGCTTAAGAGGCTTGTTTGGGGATCCCCTCGAGTTCATATTCACCATGTCACTCTAAGCCATAGGCTTGGGTCATGATAAGCTTGGTATCAAAGTACTATGTTTATAAATGGTCCTCAGAAATTCAGCACACTGTGTCAAGTAGAGTCTTGTTCATGGTTGTAAAGTGCGAGAAAACTATGAATGGGAGGCTATGAGGAGTTTTAGGAAATAATTCACTTCTTCATGATCTATGTTGTGCCTTCGATTTAAATGAAGATTTCCTTCCCTAAGGGGTGGTCTATTACTCTTATAGATCATTCCACAACAAAGGAGAATGGCTCAAAGACCTCCTACACCCAAGGAGGGCCCGACCAATCTGGCTTCTCAAGAGGAAGGGGTTACGCATGCGGAATACTGAAACATCATCTCCATATTAGCACAATCCATGACCAACCAATTGAACCGAGGAGCCTAAGCTCCTCAAGCTCCCATCCTGGCTTCAAGAGTCAGGGATTTCACAAGGATGAACCCTCCAAAATTTCATGGCTCCAAAATGGAGGAGGACCCCCGATAATTCATTGATGAGATATACAAAGTGCTTGCTGTTATGAGGGTCAATTTGGAGGATTAGGTGCAACTTGCAGCTTATCAACTCAAGGGTGTTGCACAAGTTTGGTTTATTCAATGAAAATTTGAGAAGGGGAATGATGATCCCATCCCATGGGAGTAATTTAAAGCCGCTTTCCTCAACCGATTCTTCCCTAATGAATTGAGAGAAGAAAAGATGATGGAGTTCATGAACCTCAAGCAAGGCCCCATGAGTGTCGGGAAGTATTCCCTCATGTTCAACAACCTCTCTAAATATGCTCCTCATTTGGTTGCCAACTCTAAGGCAAGGATGAACAATTTTGTTTCGGGGGTATCCAACTTAGTGAATAAAGAATGTCGTACTGCTATGCTTGTAGGTGATATGGACTTATCTCGGCTCATAACTTATGCCAAGCAGTTTGAAGGGTAAAGCAAAGGAATGGAAGGAGTGAGGAGTCCAAGAGGACTCGGTATGGTGGTGGTTTTCAAGGTGGTAAAGGTGGTCGTTTCCAACAAGGTCACAAATTCCAAGGCCAAGGATCCTTCAATTCTCAAAACAAATGTTTTGCTTATGATAAGGTGCCTAACCCTGAAGTTCAAGGTGGCAACGGTGGGATGACTTTTCCAAGGTGCCCAAGGTATGGAAGAAAACATAGTGGCAAATGTTTGCTATAGGTGTGGAAGAGTAGGCCACAAGATTGTTGATTACCCATACACTCAAAACAAGGGAAAGAATGGTCATCACCAAGGACAAGGTGCTCAAGTTGATTAAAGGGCACAAGGAGGCCAACAGATGAGTGCTCTATGTCATAATCGGTTATATTCCTTTCAAGGAATGCAATGAGTAGAGGAGGTGCCCGATGTTGTTACTGGTATGTTAATGGTTTATGAATGATGTGTATGCTTTATTGGATCTAGGTGCTCCTCTCTCTTTCATTACTCCATTTTTTTGGTAACAAGCATTATGTGTGTCCCAAGTTATTGTGTGAACCCTTTGAGGTATCTACCCCCATTGATGAGTCCATTATAGCTAGAAGAGTCTATAGGGGTTGTCCGGTGTCTATATTGCATTAAGTGTTGCCATGTGATTTTGTTGACCTTGACATGGTGGATTTTGATGTAATTCTTGGGATGGATTGGTTACATGCATATCATGGTTCCATGATTGTAGAACTCATAGGGTTAAGTTCCAATTTCCTAATGAGCCCATCTTTATGTGGGAAAGTCCTAATTCGATATTCAATGGTAGATTTATTTCTTGTCTTAAGGCCCAAAATTTGATTTCTAAGGGTTGGATTTACCATCTCATAAGAGTTTGGGATATTGAGTCTAAAGTCCCTTGTATCAAGTCGGTTTTAGTTGTCAATGATTTTCTTGATGTCTTTCCAAATGAACTTCCCAATGCACCTCCCAAAAAGGAGATAGATTTCGGTATAGATCTCCTACCTGATACTCAACCCATTTCCATTCCTCCGTACCGTATGGCGCTAACGGAGTTAAAGGGGTTAATGGACCAATTGAAGGATTTGTTGGAGAAGGATTTTATAAGGCCTAGTAAGTCACCTTTGGGTACACCGGTGTTGTTTGTAAAGAAAAAAAATAGCTCACTTAGAATATTCATCAACTACCGACAACTCAATAAGGTCATAGTAAAGAACAAGTATCCCTTGCCAAGGATAGATGACCTATTTGATAAACCACAAGGGGCTAGTCATTTTTCTAAGATTGATCTTCGATCCGAGTACCACCAAATAAGGGCAAGGAAATGTCACATTCCCAAGATAGCCTTTCAAACTAGATATGTGCATTTTTAATTTGTAGTGATGTTATTTGGCTTAACTAATTCAAGGACAATATTTATGGATCTCATGAATAGGGTCTTTAAACCCTACCTTGACATGTTCATGGTGGTCTTCATAGACGACATATTGATTTACTCCCATGGTGAAAAAAAGAGCGTGTGAAGCATTTGAGAGTAGTGTTGCACACGTTGACGGATGAGAAATTGTTTGTTAAATTAGATAAATATGAATTTTTGTTGAAGGAAGTTGAATTCCTAGGGCATGTGGTGTTGGGTGATGGAATTAAAATAGACCTTAAGAAAATGTAAGTGAAAGGAATTGCTCTAGGGCCTTGAATCTAGCAGATATTAGGAGTTTCTTGGGCTTTGCAGGGTATTACCGGAGGTTCATGAATGGTTTCTCATCAATTGCTTCCCCTTTTTCAAAATTGACTCAAAAGAAGGAAAAATTTGTGTGGACCGATGAATGTGAAAGGAGTTTTCAAACTTTAAAAGATAAGCTTACATTCTCTCCTATTTTGGTTCTACTAGAAGGGTTAGAAGGGTTTGTGCTTTATTATGATACTTCAAGGATTTGTTTGGGGTGTGTGTTAATACAAAATGGCAAAGTCATAGCATATGCCTATCGTAAATTGAAGGTGCATGAGCGTAATTATCCCACCCATGATCTTGAGTTAGCAGTCGTGGCGTTTGCTTTGAAAATATGGTGGCATTGCTTGTATGGGTTTCAGGTGTATGTATTCCCCGACCACAAAAGTCTCCAATATGTATTCACACAAAGGGATCTCAATTTGAGGCAAAGGTGGTTAGACCTCCTCAAGAACTATGACATGAGTGTGCACTATCATCTCGATAAAGCTAATGTTATGGCCGATGGTCCAAGTAGAGTTTCGAAGGAAAGCGTAACTCATATTGGTGATGGCAATAAGTAAGTGGTTGCAGAAGTTCACCGGTTAGCTAGGTTGGGAGTTAGGTTGAATGAAGTTGGAAAGGTAAGTCTGGTTGTTATTGATGGTTCCAAATTCTCTTTGGTTGAAGAGGTCAAGTCGAAGCAAGACTTTGACCCCACCTTACTAGAATTGAAAGCTTTGGTAAAGGATGGTATAGTGGAGGTTTTCTCCCAAGGGGGAGATGGCGTCCTTAGATACCAAGGTAGGTTGTGTGTGCCTAATATTGATTGTATAAGGGATTTGATCTTGCAAGAGGCGCATAATTCGTCCTACTCTATTCATCTTGGTTCCACAAAGATGTATAGAGACTTGAGGAAGGTTTATTAGTGGGGTGGTATGAAAAAAGATATTGCTAAGTAGCAGGTTGTGATAATTTCCAATAATTCAAAGTTGAACATCAAAGGCCGGGTGGCCTAGCCCAAGACACATAAATTCCTACTTGGAAGTGGGAAGAGATCAATATGGATTTTGTGATTGGGTTGCCAAAAACCAGGAAGCACTTTGATTTGATTAAGGTTGTAGTTGATAGAATGAAAAAATCAGCTCACTTCCTACCGCTTAAAACAACTTATGGTGCCGAAGATTATGCCAAGATATATATACAAGAGTTGGTCAAGTTGCATGGGGCACCATTGTGCATTATTTTAGATCGTGGTACTCAATTCACTTCTCACTTTTGGAGATCCTTCTAACAGGGTCGTAGTACTAAGGTCAAGCTCAACACGGTGTTTCATCCCCAAACGTACGGCCAAGCCAAAAGGACAATTCAAAATCTTGAGGATATGCTTAGGGCTTGTGTTTTGGAGTTTGCTTACAACAATAGCTATCACTCTAGCATTGGAATGGCTACCTTTGAAGCCCTATATGGAAGGCCATGTAGGTCCCCAATTGGGTGGTTTGATGTTGGGGAAAATGCTTTATTAGGACTGGATTTGGTCATGGAGGCTTTGGAAAAAGTGAGGTTGATAAGGGAGAGATTGAAGATGGCTCAAAGTAGGAAAAAGTCCTACTCTAACACAAGAAGGAGAGATCTTAAGTTTGACGTTAGTGATTGGGTGTATTTAAAGGTCTCACCCATGAAAGGTGTGGTCTGGTTTGGCAAGAAGGGAAAGTTGAGCCCAAGATTTATAGGGCCTTATAGAATTATGAAGAGAATTGGTAAGATTGCCTATGAATTAGAGTTGCCCCTGGAGATGAGTATGGTTCATTCGGTGTTCCATGTTTCTATGTTGAGAAAGTGTGTAGGTGATCCAAGTTCTATAGTACTCTTGGATGTTGTGGGTGTTGTAGAAGGTAACTTCACTTATGAGGAAGTCCTAGTGAAAATACTTGATAGACAAGTGAAGAGGTTGAAAAATAAATATATGGAGTCCGACAAAGTCCTTTGGAGGAACCAACAGGTTGAAAGTGCCACATGGGAAACTGAAGCTGATATGAATAAGCAATATCCCCACCTTTTCCATTCTGATCAAGCTTGAGGTGACATGATTTTCTCATCTTAGAATCCCCTCTCATTGCTGGCCATTGTAATGATTTTCTAATCTTAGAATCCCCTCTCATTGCTAGCCATTTCCATGACATTCATGCATGTTCATGTGAATTTGAGGTTGCATTATAAGTGCTATTTGAAACATGGTTTAAATATTTTAAATGGTGCATGTGTTGTATTTTGTATGTGGTGCATTGGCATATATTACATAAATCCATTCCTTAGAGCTTGCATTAGCAAATTCGGGGACAAATATTCCCAAGGGGGAGATAATGTAAGACCCCACCTATGGGGTAGGAGAGACGCAAGAAATAAGATTGGAAATTTGAAATTGTTGATGTTTATGAGGGTTTCTTATGACTTATAAGATGGATTACAGCCTGTAAAGTAGGTTCATAGAATTTGGCAGACTTGATTAAATTTGGAATTTTTCTGAAGTTCAATCTACAACTTATTAGACAACCCGTAAAGTCATCTACCAGTCGTAGATGGTCTCGAATAATGGCAATCAGGGAAAATAAAGTCTTTGAAGTTTTGAAAAAGGTCATCGATGAAACCCATCTACGGCCCATAGAATGTTATACGACCCATAGATGGGTCTCGTAGATCTGTACGGTTAGGATTTTTAATAGGGGTAAATTCGACCTTTTCACTTTTTATAAATCCAAGATACATTGTTTTGACAACATCTGTGTCCCCCATCAGCTTATACAACCCTAATTTATCTCATTCCTCCTCGTTCCAAAAACACTCTCTATCTCAAAACTATCTCAAGCTCTTTAAGGATTTCAAGTAAAGGGTGCAAGCTAGGGTTTCAAATCCTCCATCTCCAAATCAGGTTTCCACCAAAATTATCACACCAAGGTATGTGGGTTTGATTATGGGAACCTTCATTTACACAAGTCAACCCAATCTTCTTCTCAAACTACATGGATTTATGAATTATTTTATGGTTATTTATGGACTCTAGCCTATGGTGATATCATTATGCATTATACGTATAGTTTCTATTTGGGGATCTTCAAGTAATGATTTTATTATGCAAAAACTTATTGTAGGGGTTTGATATTATGATGGATTTTATGATATTAAAGACATGTACTATATGATGCTATGAGAAGCTATGAAAGAACTTATGGGTTTTAATTGGTTTTCATGATAACCAAAACAAAGGGTTTTACTATAATAATCATGGGTTGATTTGAATAGCTTTAAATCAATTGATTTTACTTCTCCCTTGTTTCATACTTTTGAACTGCATGATTTTAATTACATGTGCAAATACCCACCATGTTTGACTAAATCTACTTGACAAGGAATCTTATGTTGATGAAAGATTATCTTATGAATTTCATGACAAGTATGTTATGATAAATTATAGGCTCCCAAGCATGTATTAAACTCATGAAACTTTCTATGATTTCCAAGTAAAATGCTAAGTTCTTTTCTATATTTCTACCCTCTTGTGAGTAAATAATGTCTACATGAAGTGGTCAAGCATGATAACTATTTTAACCTCATGTACCTACTCTCACTAGAAGAGGACAAGCATATTATAATCTCTACCCTTATGTGTAATGCGATGCCTACTAGAAGGAGTCAAGTCTATGCATTGTTTTTATCCTCTAGTACATCGTATACGCCATGTGTAGGGGTCAAGTATTTGAATGAGCTACTCATGCCATGTTATCATGTGTTTACAAGTCATTCGAGTTATGATTAGGTTTATGAATATTTCAAGTATTCCGTGGGATTATATGTTAGACCCCGTAAATTAAAGTAAGTGGGGTAGAACGTAAATTTGGAAATTTGTACAATTATTGGGTAAATTAA